>JBBPBX010001918.1:0-32459 GCA_038048925.1 Garcialebias charrua | reverse complement strand
ATATACACACACACACACACACAGTAACACACACACACAGTGGCTATAATCAATAACTTACACCTTTGGGAAGGAAAAAAAGGTTAATATTGATCTTGATTTATTCATTCAACCTTTATTTATACAGGCTAGCCTCATCGAGCCACAGGGACTCATTTACAAGAGGGACCTGTTCCAGACAGAACATATAAAGTACAGACAACAAAACAGTAGACAATGAAAACAACAAACTACAGTAAAAATGCAGTTAAAATAAGAGTAGTCTATTTGATGTTGACTCTTTGAATGTTTCGGTTGTATAAAAATGTCATTGAAAAATTATTGAGTAATTAGTTTTAAAAAAAAAAATCTGTACTTTATAACCGAACAGCGTGTTAATGAATTAGTATCTGGTCTGAGTTAAGCTATTTAAAACCTGTATTTTGTGATCTTTTCAAAAGGATATTTTGGACTGGAAAAACGCACGGACCTTTTTCTACTGGCGCCTGCGTCGCCTCCTGTTGGAGCAGGTGGCCAAGTGTGAGATTCTGCAGGCCAACAAGGATCTGAGTGATGGACACATGCAGTCCATGCTGCGGAGGTGGTTCGTTGAAACTGAGGGAACAGTTAAGGTGTGTGGACACAAACAGCTGCTAATTAAAAAAATCTGTCTAAACACTGTAGAGAAACTAGACCGAAGGTTATAGACCAAATATTTATATATTTTTGGCACTGATCTCTACTCTTCCCTGCCTAAATAACTTGTTTTTCTCATTTTACAACATTTTATTAGGCATTATTAGGCAAGATTTTATTTTCCGGACTATAAGTCGCACCTTTTTGCCTAATTTTTCATTTTACAACATTTTACAACAAAACATTTTTTTTTTGTTTGATCATTATTAACACGTTTTGACTTTCTTAGTAACTCATTGTTTTTTCACACATCGTTAACAACCAAACCGATCTGTTTTCAACATAATGTCTGCCGTCACAGGCTTACCTTTGGGATAATAACCAAGCTGTGGTCGAGTGGCTGGAGAAACATTTGTCCGTGGAGGACGGCACCCATTCAGTCATCCGAGAGAACATCAAGTACTTGAAAAGAGAAAACGTTTTGAAACACATTCGCAGGTATGTGAAGACGCATACAATCTGTTCACAGTTATTAACTTATCTAATGCAATTATTTGTAAATGTAAATATTTGTTTATATGTATACCACTGTATCTACACAACTGGGCAACTTGAATCATTTTGGAGTCATGTCATTTGTAGATGGAAGTTGTATCAGCACTTTGGTTGGCCTTGTCGCTGTTTTAAGTGCTCTATAAATAAAATGGAATGGTATTTATTCCTCAGGGGCCTCATGTATTTGTGTCGTTTGAGAGTGTGCATAAGTATGTGCACATTTTTGACCTGCTGTGAAAATGTGCTTACCTCCACACACACGTTTTCAGTCCGCAGTATTAAACTACACTGAAACTCACTTAAATACATCTAAAAAAAGTTAAAGGGGACCAATTATAGGTCCTATAAATCTTTATTTTGTGTCTGTGGGCTATCCAGACCATGTTCATTCAATTTAATACACAAAATAATTCTTAGATAATGCAATTTCCCCTTTCTAGTTCTGCCTGCTCTGACTTCCGTTCAGAACAAGCTGTTTATGATAATGAGCTCTGAAGGCCACGCCCTTCAAAAATCTGTTTACATTAACTCCGCCCTCCAAAGGGTTTACGTTAGCATAAAGACAATCGTTCAGATTAAGATGAAAACACACACACACGTGGTACACAGGCTTAGCATTAGCTGTAGCTCCGCGTTAGCATTTCATAAACAACAAATCATGTTCATGCCGAACGGCACTTCTTGCAATGCCGAACCCAATATTGAACAGGTTGAACATTAATTCTCAGTTAACACAAGCTAATCATAAACAATAAGCCTGCGCTAAATCGTGTTCAAGCTGTGAAGACAAATTCTCAGTTAGCACAGGCTGTAGCTAAACAATTGAGGTACATAAGAAAACGTCTTCATACCGAATGCTAATAAATAATTTAAAAGGCATCAGTCTGTACTTACACTAGCGTCATCTGCAGAACTTTGACGAATAGATGGAACAGCACCTTCCTTAAGCAGAAGTTTTTGTGCAAATCCGGCCTGGTACTGTTGGTAGTTGAGAAATGAGTCAGTTGTGAAATGAGCTGCGCAAACTACAACTTTCTTCGGTAATGTCGCCGGGACATTGCCATTAAAAATAAAATTAAGCCAAGCATCACTGTTCTCTGAGACTGGAAGAGTGTGCATCGACACCAGGGTTGCCAGATCTCCAGACCGAAAGAAGCGATCAGCTCCTTCAAAACAAGCACAAACAAGCGACTTGCTCTTTCAAAAAAAGCACCCCATCCCATCGTGTAAAAAAAGGCAGTTTTAAACAGTATAAACATATTTATTATGACATTACATATAACAAGCAAAATTATACATTAAAGAACGTATTCACATCCATCCATCCATCTTCTTCCGCTTATCCGGGGTCGGGTCGCGGGGGTAGCAGCCTAAGTAGGGAGGCCCAGACTTCCCTCTCCCCAGCCACTTGGAGCAGTTCCTCCGGGGGAATCCCAAGGCGTTCCCAGGCCAGCCGAGAAACATAGTCCCTCCAGCGCGTCCTGGGTCTTCCTCTGGGTCTCCTCCCGGTGGGACGTGCCCGGAACACCTCACCAGGGAGGCGTCCAGGAGGCATCCTAACCAGATGCCCGAGCCACCTCAACTGGCTCCTCTCGATGTGGAGAAGCAGCGGCTCTACTCCGAGTCCCTCCCGGATGACTGAGCTTCTCACCCTATCTCTAAGGGAGAGTCCAGACACCCTGCGGAGAAAACTCATTTCAGCCGCTTGTATCCGAGATCTTGTTCTTTCGGTCATAACCCAAAGCTCATGACCATAGATGAGGGTGGGAACGTAGATCGATCGGTAAATTGAGAGCTTTGCCTTTTGACTCAGCTCTCTCTTCACCACGACAGACCGGTACAGCGCCCGCTTCACTGCGGACGCTGCACCTATCCGCCTATCGATCTCACGCTCCAGTTTTCCCTCATTCGTGAACAAGATCCCGAGATACTTAAACTCCTCCACTTGGGGCAGGACCTCCTCCCCGACCCGGAGAGGGCATGCTACCCTTTTCCGGCTCAAGACCATGGCCTCGGATTTGGAGGAACTGATCCTCATCCCGGCCGCATCACACTCGGCTGCAAACCGCTCCAGTGAAAGTTGTAAATCACGAACTGATGAAGCCAGTAGGACCACATCATCTGCAAAAAACAGAGAAGCGATTCTAAGGTCACCAAAACGGATCCTCTCAACACCTTGGCTGCGCCTAGAAATTCTGTCCATAAAAGTTATGAACAGAATCGGTGACAAAGGGCAACCTTGGCGGAGTCCAACTCTCACCGGAAACGAGCCTGACTTACTGCCGGCAATGCGGACCAAGCTCTGACACCGGTCGTACAGGGACCTAACAGCCCTTATCAAAGGGCCTGGTACCCCATACTCCCGGAGTACCCCCCACAGAACCCCCCGAGGGACGCGGTCGAATGCCTTCTCCAAGTCCACAAAGCACATGTAAACTGGTTGGGCAAACTCCCACGCCCTCCAGGACCCTGCTGAGGGTGTAGAGCTGGTCCAGTGTTCCACGACCAGACGAAAACCACACTGCTCCTCCTGAATCCGAGGTTCGACTATCCGACGGACCCTCCTCTCCAGAACCCCTGAATAGACCTTACCAGGGAGGCTTAAGAGTGTGATCCCCCTATAGTTGGAACACACCCTACGGTCCCCCTTTTTGAATAGGGGAACCACCACCCCAGTCTGCCAATCCAAGGGAACTGCCCCCGATGTCCACGCGATATTGCAGAGTCGCGTAAGCCAACACAACCCTACAACATCCAGAGCCCTAAGGAACTCCGGGCGAATCTCATCCACCCCCGGAGCCTTGCCACCGCGGAGCTTTTTAACCACCTCGGCGACCTCAGCACCAGAGATCGGAGAACCCGACCCAAAGTCCCCAGGCTCTGCTTCCTCAGTGGAAGACGTGCCAGTAGGATTGAGGAGGTCTTCGAAGTATTCCGCCCACCGACTCACAACATCCCGAGTTGAGGTCAGCAGCACGCCACCTCCACCATAAATGGTGTTGGTCTCGTACCTCTTTCCCCCCCTGAGACGCCGGATGGTGGACCAGAATCGCCTCGAAGCCGTACGGAAGTCATTCTCCATGGCCTCTCCGAACTCCTCCCACGCCCGAGTTTTTGCCTCAGCAACCACCCGAGCCGCATGCCGCTTGGACTGCCGGTACCTATCAGCTGCTTCCGGGGTCCCACAAGCCAAAAAGGCCCAATAGGACTCCTTCTTCAGCCTGACAGCATCCCTCACTGCCGGTGTCCACCACCGGGTTCGAGGGTTGCCACCTCGACAGGCACCAACAACCTTGCGGCCACAGCTCCGATAAGCTGCCTCGACAATAGAGGCGCGGAACACGGCCCACTCGGACTCCATGTCCCCCGCCTCCCTCGGAACGTGTTCAAAGCTCTCCCGGAGGTGGGAGTTAAAGCTCCGTCTTACGGGAGACTCTGCCAGACGTTCCCAGCAGACCCTCACGATACGTTTGGGTCTGCCAGGTCTGACCGGCATCCTCCCCCACCATCGGAGCAAACTCACCACCAGGTAGTGGTCAGTAGACAGCTCCGCCCCTCTCCTCACCCGAGTGTCCAAGACATGCGGCCGCAGTTCTCCCAATCTTTATTATATATTTTTTCCATATTTACCCCACTTAGAGCTCATATTAGCGTTGTCTTGTCTAGACATTTCACTAAATTCTTTAGTTTGTAGCAGGTCGCTTTTGTAAATGAGCCCTCGAGGCTCAATGAGATTTACCTGACTAAATAAAGGTTGAATGAATGAATGAATAGACAAAGAATAAATAACAATGTTGCATTCGCGTGTAGTCGGATGTCCCGTGAAGAAACACGGTTTTTAATTTTAAACTCACTTTGAAAGTAATTTTCATTAATTTATCATTTTGTTTGCTAAAAACTAACATAGTTGAATGATACAAGATATATATGTTGTGTCACTATATGCTGCTCATGCTGACTCATCATTAATTGCTCGCGCTTATATAGTTTTACCGGCTCTGACTGTCGCTTGCGCCAACTGCACCTGAACGTAACATCCGCCTTGACGTAACATACGTGGAAGGGGGGCGTGACAAACTACCTACCACTCGCATTACTGCTCGACTGAAAAACAAGCACAAATAAGCGACTCAATGTCCGCGAGAAGCCCAAAAAACCGCCACAAGCGGCTGATCAAATTTGAAAGCGACTCCAGGGAAAAACAAGCCCAATGCCGCTTGAAATAAGCGGACTTGGCAACTATGATCGACACATGTTGTGTAATGCAGCCAACAACGAAACATCGAACTCTAGGAGCCATTGTGCTGAGATGAACTCAGGAAAAACAACCGTAACGTCTTTTATACTGAAGTGGGTGGAGCCTCACCAGGGGTTGCTAGGTGAGGGGCTGGACTCAGGTTGGGGTGGGTTGTCCTACGGCTTGTGACATCACAAGTGCCAGGATTTGAAATCTAGGCATTAATATCCCTGAAAAATAAATATACTTGGAGTAAATATACCACTGGGTGCATTTTTTTGGTCCTAGGACTGTTTTTTTAAGAAGTACATACCCAAAGTTGAGTAAAAAAAACATTAAAAAGTGAATTTTGCATATTAGGTCCCCTTTAAGTGTGGTCCTCTGGACATTAAAAAAAAAGAAAAAAAGGCTGATTTTCTTAACTTCAACACTTTTTTTCCCTTGAGTTTGAACATTTATGGTTTAAATCCAAACACTGTTCACTTCATTTACTGTAACAACAACACACACACACACACACACACAACTCCTTTCACATGTGTGGCAAACGTTTTTACACTTAACAAGGTAAAGTCAGGTCCTCAGGACAGATTCTTCTTTGTTGGAATGTTTTGTCTTTTATCCAAAAGACTTCTTCTGGCTGAAGACTGAAGAATCCATCCAGAGGACCTGATTTTACCTTATTAGATTTATCTACCTGGATTATTGAGCATGCATTTTTACAACCTACTTATTTAGGAGCATCTCTGTCTCACATTCCATTAAATTTTTTATTGTGCTGCATCTAAACACCAATTTGTACTGAGAATCTCACATGCAAGACATATTTGCATATTTTTTACATATTTGCATAGAGGCATGTCATGGGAGGAGTCTCAATTGCACTCACTTCCATGTTCATTTAGATGCATGAAGGAAAGGTGAGCAGAAACATGCACATGCACTTTCCTCATCTTGTCCCTACGCCAGCCTTCAGTATGAAAACTGCACACTCTTTGATACACGAGGCTCTGGGAGACAACAGCTGAAAAATATTTGCTGAATAAACAACAAAGAGCTGCTTTAACCAAATGATAACTAATTAAGAGCTGAACCAGCATGAGCTCTGACCTTTTTATGTTAAGAGTTCGTGTCTAATGTTTGAGGCCTGTACTCACAAGTACACGTATCCAGTTGTAACTCATTTCTTTCTTATTTGCCTTTTATTTAAGTTTCCTGTTTGTTTTTGCAAAGTTTTCTTGTGCTGGAAACAAGAGAAGTTTGCAAGCCCAGTTCCATTTGTTTTGCAAGTCTAATGGCATTTTCTTGATGGATTTTGAACCAGCACAAACAAAAGCTACTGCTTCTTTAGAAATACTTGCGTTTATCTACGTTGTGTTTTTATTACTACCTCTGTGACATTATTCTAACACTCCTTATGTAGTCAGCTTGTTTTTTTGCACCTGTTTGTTCACTTGGATCAAGTAACCATGTACTGCAAAGAGTCTTTTTCATCATTTAGACACCTAATTTTATTTAAAATTAAAAATTGAACCCTCCGCTCATGTTGACACACATGGTTGCATTCAGAATTTAACAAGAGTCTAAATCTTTGTTTTTTTACATATTAAATCAGCATCCCAGTTTGAGAATACCGGTACTTGTTTGTTTGTTTTTACTTTGAGGCCACGCTGCCTTTTCAGTTTTGAAAATGTTTGATGTGCTTCTTATCGTGTGCAGCTTGGTGGAGGCTAACTCTGACATCGCCATGGATTGCATCATCCACATGAGTCAGAACATCTCTCCCTCCCAGAGGGCCAAGCTGTCACATCTGCTCGCCACTATGGACAACACCAGCACCAGTTAAACTGTAGGACGTTATCAGGTTACACTATTGAAACTATACACTAGTGTAGTCTGCTGTACTATTGAAGTGTAGAAGCACTTATTCACTTTGGTTGTAAATTGTGTAAAACTTCTAAAAGAACACAACCCAGGATTTTATTAAGTATTGTTTGTAAAAAATAAATGAATGCACAAAAGTAGTGGGTTGTGTATCACAAGTTTGAAAGTGTCTTTTAAGTTGAGCATTAAATCATTTCAGCTGTTTCCGCACATTTTATTTTACTGTATTTAAACACAAAAGTAACCAGTGTTAAACATTTCTTAACAAACCCTTTGCAGTCTAATGAAGTAAGATTTGTCAGACTTCAGAAAGTGCTTGATTTATGGGTGCTAGTTGTCATTTTTAGTTAAAGATGGAACAAAAATGAATGTATTAAATACAAATAAGCTTATAAACACCTTTATCCTTTGAAACCTCTTTGAATAACATTTAAGAAAAACAGATATGTGCCACAAATGTTTAAAAAATCTGTTAAATCTGATTGTTTTTTTGGTAAAAGTAGCAATAATCAGTAGTACTGGTGTCATAAATACAACTTTAAAAGGGTATTGTAAGTTCAGTTTGACATTTCAATTTTAATGTTAACAGTTTTTTTATTTTCTACTTTATCTGGTTTATCTACTGAATGTGCAGACTATAATGAAAATAGTTTGCATGTGATCATTTCAAAACTTTATTTTACTTTTGCCCTCATCTCTCTGTAAAGCAGCAGTGCTTGAAACTCAGGTTTGTAAAGCGTGGACCCCGTTCGCCAAAGGGGTCCTTCGAACAATGTGTTGATTTGCCTTGCCTCGGATCAAACATCCGCCATGACATTTCATGTGAACGTTTGTGAACTCTTCCCGTTTCTTGCATTTTACCAGGGGAGGTTTGTTAATAAAAATACCATGATTGTACTTGAATATAAAAATGTTTGTTTATTGATGGGCACAGCAGACGTTTTACCTGCAGGCTTGTTAACCAGAGTGTAGAAGAGCAATGTGGAAAAAGCTGGACTACAGGAATGCATTTTGGATTGATGAGGCAGTCCAAAAAGTTTTTTTGTGGCAAATTCAAGCACTCTATTATATATACAGCAAAAAATTGATGGAGTCATCACTTTCTCCAGCTGCCTTTTTATAAATATAAATAAAACATCACAGCAACATCTAACGCAACACAACAGACAAGAGACTGACAGCTACATAATGGGGAGGCTTTAAAACGCAGAACACATGGATGTTATGTTACATGGAGTTCTCCGCAGAGTCATTCAACGGGCTTCCAGCTTGGCAAAACTAAATTTATTTTACGTGTTAACATTTTTCTCTTGCAGCCATCAGTTTGTTTACCCATAGTTTTCTTGTCAACTCAAATGATTTTTTTTCCCTCCAAAGGTTCTCCAGGGTCCAAAACGTTTAAAGCAGGGCAATAGGCTTGCTGTTGGCCGGGGTCCCCATGTACTGTGAAGACAGGGGTTCCTGCGAGGTATACGAGGTGTAGAGCCCCGTCACCTGCACGTCTGACAGCGGCACGCTCAGCCCACTGGAGACGGGAGGGAAGCTGGTTGTCATTAAGTCACAGTCTGATAGTCGGAAGGGGGAGTTACTGAACGTTCCCAAAGCATCCAGGTTAAAGCTGTCGTCCTTCATTTCCTCCCACAGATTTCCTGAGCACATAGGGCAAGGTGTTAGTGCACTGACACAACAACACTGCAGTTTTCTAAACGATAAAGCAAATCCATTGACGCATGTTCATTTAGTGTTTTTTTTTGTGTGTGTATAACAGATTTTTAATTTCTTACTGGGAAATTCTGCAGCTCCTGACTTAAACATCTATCAGAAACCCTTCATTTGAGTTCCTGTCTCTTCCAATCTCTCTACCCAAAACTGTGCCATGGCAACATATTGATTAAACTTAAATTATACTTTTGTTTGGTGAACCATCTTTGCAACAGTTCTGCACAATCCCTGTTTGAAAAGTTTTATCTTTAATCTGTGCCAAACTGTCCAATACTCAAGAATTACTGTGACATAAATGAAACAAGAAAAGTCTGAACTTTAAACCAACTTTTATCAACTGCACTTCTATAGAAAAATGGAAAACACAGAAGCCATCATTTACCGTATTTTCCGGACTATAGGTCGCAGCTTTTTATCATTTTTTCATGGCCTGCGACCTATAGTCAGGTCAGTGCGACCTATATATGGTTTGTTATAAAATAAGCTGATTTGTAATCATTTATTAACTAAAATTAAACTGAGACACACTCTTACGCCAAAAATACACCACACGCGTTGCAGCTCCGCCCCGCTCCGGTCCGACCTCCACAGCAAATACGCACCCATTATAATCAATGAGATAAAGTACACTGGCTCCGCACAGCGGCGGTGAGCTGCGGCGAGCGGACGGCAGTCCGTCAAAATTAGAAAATTTTCTATTTCTGCCGGACGACGGAGCTGTGCCGGAGTCAACTTTTGAAGATTACGTCGCACCAACAGGAAAAGGAACGAGCACAACTTCCGTATTTACAAAATAAAATCACCACGGGCGGACTAATCCTAGCTCTATACGGATTTATTTGTACAAAAATGCTGTCAAACTATCATTTATGACTATTCTATGACTAAACTATTATATTTATGACTATGACTACACCTAATAACGCAATACAAGAAATAAATAAATAAAAAAGTATTTTATTCTGAAATGTAAACATCACTTCCTGTTGCTCAAACCATGTCCTGTCGCTTATTTACGAGAGAAGATCAAGGCAGCCTTTACTGTTGTTCTCCTTCTTCCACCGAATGAATTGTTTTGTTCTGACTTCATTATTTATCACTTGATTTATCGCGCAATCTCGCAATTCCCGCGCATGCGTCTTGGAGCGGCGCATCCAGGCGGACCTGAGCTGAGCGGAGGCAGTGGACTTTGGACTCGCTCAGCTGCGACCTGCGGAGCGGAGCGGACACGGACCGCGTGTAGTGTATTTTTGGGGTTACAATAATGTCGGCTAACAAATATATATTTTTAGGTGTTTATCCTGCTAAAATTATTCATTTATTAAAGAAAAGTTCAGCTCAAACACATATTTGCTATAATTTTTATCAAACAATTGTTTTTAAGTGTTAATCTTCTTAAAAGCCTTGCTGTGCGCTCCTGTGGAAGAGACATTTGCAGCAGAGCTAAACACGGTCCACATTTTGACGTAGGTGCGACCTATATTCAGGTGCAACCTATATATGGATTTTTCCAATTCTTTGACAATAATTGGACAATGCGACCTATACTCGGGTGCAACCTATAGTCCGAAAAATACGGTAGTTGATATTAAAACTGCTTACCTTGAAGGGCAAAATCCATGATGCTTGGGTCTAGTGCATCTACCTCTGTGTTTGTGTCACCACTGTGCATGCTGTAGAAATCATCAGGCGGCTTGTTGGCCTGCTGGGTGAGCGGACTGTGAGAGAGGTCGGGGACGGTGTGGAGGGGAGGCGTCTGGGCTGGAGCGGGGGACATGGGGGACAGTCGAGCCTGAGCCTGGAGCTGAGCTTGAAGCTGGTGGTGTTGGTGCATGGGGAAACATGGCAGGGACAATGTGACTATGGGCTGATGCTGCATCTGGGCTGGGACTGCCAACTGGAGCCCGGTTGGACAGCCAGGCAGCTGGGTCATACCGGGCTCTAAAGGCTTCCGCCTGCAGCTCTCTGGACGGTCCGTGATCAGTTTGTCCAACTCATCTGTTTGGAAGAAAAATAGACAGTCAGATAGATTTAAAAAAACACGAGGTTTGACCTTTTTGTTTGACAAAGTACACTTCTGACCAGGGTTGGCCATGCTGCGGCGAATGGCTGGGAGGTCCTTGCGTTTCCACTTCTGCATCTCCTCCTCCATCTTGTCAATTTTGGCCGGGTTCAGTGCCCACAGGCAGCCCTTACGGGATGAGCTGTTCGTCTTGTTTTCAACCTTCTCAAAGCATTTGTTTAAGGAAAGGTTGTGTCTGACTGAATTCTTCCATCCATCAGGTGCAGTCTGTACAAAGAATAATCAAGTTTTTTTTAGGTTACGACTACCTTTTATTTTTAGTATTTATCTGTACAGTAATGTCAAAAGATCATACCTTAAAATAAGGAAAGTGTTCCTTCATAAAGCTATAGATCTCACTGACTGGGAGGCTGCCAGTTTTGCTGTTCTTCAGAGCCATGGCAATCAAACAGCTGAAATATATATATTTTTAAATTCAATTCACAGTAGAGTGGATAATGAGGAAACTTGCATAGATATCTTAATTTTTTTGTGATCACCTGTAGGAGTAGATGGGTTTGGGGAACGTTTTAGGCTGCAGCTCTTGTTCTTGTGAAGCCAGACGAGGTTGTGTGAAAAGACTTTGGTTGCTGAAAGAAACGTTGCTAAAAAGCCCACCACCTGAGCACTGACACAAAGAAAAACACGATGAAGAACCTGATCTTGAACTGTTTTTTCTCACCGATGAAACCTTTCTTCAGCAGTACCTGCTGTCCGTTTTGAGCCAAAGAGTACACCTGTTGGGATGTGGGCTGATAAACTGAGGTAGAGCACTGATATCCCGGGGAAGGGAGCCCATTCATGGAGAACGGAGACATCTGTAAACAAACGCAGGGACATTTTTACAATAAACTACAGTATACATGTTAAATCACTTTGGTTTTTTTTTCTGCAGTTGTGTGAGGACTCACACTTCCATTGTGGGTGTTGATGATGCTTAATCCCAGGGGGCTGTGCTGGATGTTACTCTGGAGGTGGAGCATGGAGCTCTGACTTGTTGGTATCGTCATGTTGCTCAGTTGAGCTAAAAATTAAAAAAAAAGTAGAACACAAAGGTTTGGATATTTATTGCTTCATAAAATAATGTGTCCATGCATTCAGAGTTTTGGATGCTTGAAATTAGGTTCAGTAGTTTATGACCAAGTTGGGATATTTGAGACAAACTACAATATAAGTGGTTTTGAAATTGGTTGGTGCCAAAACGTGAAGGCAGATCATGTTTTTGCCCAAGTCTCTGTGCGTAAATGTGTCTGTTACAAAAATATCCCGTGGACCTCCAGACATTAGACAAACTTTAATACAGAAAGAAAACATTGGGTGTACACATCTACAAAGAGAGACCATTTTGAGATGGCTAACTCAGCCAACTTTAAAGACTGGCCTGAGATGTCATGTGGTAGTTGAAAATAATCTCTAATATATAGTCTGAGCACTAATGGATTGCCCAAGGGCTTTGTTTAGAAATTCACAAATAATAATTTGGGAGTCCATCCTTGTTTTGTTAGCCAATATGTCATGAGCTGCTGGAGAGCTTGAACGGAAACTTTCAGGAAATAATCATTGGAGGTACATTTACAACCTGTTTCCACTTGGAGCCAACCCAATTTAAGATGGCCGCCACAGCCAACTGACACTACAAAACACAAAAATGGCAATAACTCTGTCAGTTTTACTCATGATGTAACATTTTGTGTGATAGAAGCTGAGCATCATCCCCAACACATGTTTTTTGTTGGGGATGATGCAACGCATTGTGACATTTATGCTTAAAAGCTTGGCATTAACTTTGGAGGTAACCTGGATTGTCCGTTGGCAAAAATATCTCCGCTGAATAGATTTCAGTTAAACTTTCAAAAAGTAAACTGCTACAACTGATTACAATTTTAGAGTCAGTTCCATTCAAGATGGCCACCACAGCTAAATGACATTCACAAACACAAAACTGTCCGTGACTCCGTTTAACAGCTACGGAGCTGTGGTGGTGGTTGAGTCATTCACAACAAAGTCTGAGAGTAAAATCTTGTACTGCATTAGACTGTGCTTGATGTTATTATCGTTTGACCAAAACATCTACAGTACAACTCTTATCTATTCTCAGCAGAAGATTGTTTTAATTTAAATACCTGACATGAAAGTCAGCAGACAATAGTTATTCCTTCAACTAATGAGAGGCCTTCAGTCTAAAAACGTTGCGGCATGTGCCATTTAGAGATTTCTGCACGGGAGCAGAGATGTGGCAGGTCATAGTACCAGGCCTATAATAGTGGAGTTCATATAACCACTTATCATGATGTGAAAGCAAGAGTTTATTCTTTGAGTGCAATTAATTGCTGTGTAATGTTTTGGTCACAATATTAAAGCAAATAAGTTCTTGAAGTTCAAATTTCAGCAAACTACATTAAAGTTATTAATTGTTATTTATCTTTATGGGAATAATTGGAGGAAAATTCCAAAAAGTGAAACATTAATCATAGTTTTTCTAGTATTTTTCAGGATATTTCTAAAAAATAATTTGTGGATCAATGATAACAGTAATCTTGGATTTGATCAGACTTGTCCGTCAGAGACTGTTTGCTGTGTTTGAGTGTTTCACTGTCCCCCTCACCTGTCTGTTGCTCCAGCAGGCTGCTCGGGGAGGGCCCGTTACTGTGGCCTCTATCAGCCATCTGCCGGGGTGCATCCACGGAGGTGAGCCACGACAGGGACTGCAGGTCCCCAGGGAGGCCCTCCACCCTCAGCTGGGAGGGGTCGGTGGTCAGGAGTCTTCAGGAGAGAGAGGGGGGTTCAGAGTTAACACTGCAGTGAGCTCAAACACACACATTTAGATCACAAGTAGGTTCAGGTTCAGGTTACTTTATTTATACCCAAGGGTAAATGTGGTTTGCAGTGGTACAAAGCATACATCCATCCATGCGCACACACAAATAAAAACAGTAAAAACATTTAGTAAAAACACTTAAAAGAAACTATAAACAGATAATGTTGCACATAACAGTGTTAAGGCTCCCCAAATCATATGTAAAATGAAAAATAAAAACATTTAACCACTAAAAGCTTCAACGTTATTCCGTTTGTTCATTTCAGTAACAGCAGTGGGAACAAAGCTATTTTTAAAACGTGTTGTCCTACATTTCGGGACTAAAAACCTCCGACCAGAGGGAAGAAGCTGAAACTCTCCATACAGGGGATGAAGGACATCTTTTAAAACAGAAGAAGCTATCCTCTGTACCTGACTAACATACATGGATGTTACTGAGGTTAGGGTTCCTCCGGTCAGTTTAGATGACAGCTTAACAATCTGCTGAAGGGAATTCTTTCCTCTCACTGTAGTGTGACCAAACCATGAAACCAAGGAAAAGGATAAAACAGATTCAATAAAAGCACGGTAAAACATGGTCATTATGGTTCGGTCAATATTAAAATGGTTGAGTTTCCTTAGACAATAAAGGCGCTGGTGGGCCTTTTTGCACACCTTGTCAAAATTGGTTTCAAAGTTTAATTTATCGTCTACGATTGTCCCGAGATATTTGTAAGACTGCACTGTCTCAATTGCTTGACCTTTAATTAAAGTGACTCCGTGCTGGTGAGGTTTCTTCCTAAAATCAATGATCATGTCTTTTGTCTTATCTGTGTTTAGTTTGAGGAAAGAGTCCTCGCACCATTGAACAAAATCATCAGTCACCTGCCCATGGCTACTTTCATTTCCTTTAAGCAGACTGACAATAACAGAATCATCTGCATACTTTATAATGTACCTGCTCTCATGTCTGCTCCGACACATGTTGGTGTATAGAATAAAAAGCAGGGGTGACAGTACACATCCCTGGGGTGACCCGGTGGAAGAGGACTTAGATTCAGAGAGACAATTATTCACCCTTACTCTCTGTGTCCTGTTACTTAAAAAATCCAAGATCCAGCCCATCAAATTGTTACTCAGAGGAAACAAGTAGGATTTAAACCTACACACTGGAGGGAAGACTTTATCCCTCATGGACAAAACAACTTAGAGTCTGAATGAGGGAGATGAAAGCTGCTGAGTGGAGATAAGCATTAGCAGGCCGGGATTTAAAATAAGAAGATTAATCACAAGTGCAATTTAACAGTGACAGTTTTATTCAACGATAAAAGTTGATACTTTTTAAATTAGTGTCTTTTGACATCATCGTGTGGGCGGGGCATGGTTTGTTTTGGCACATAACTTTTACATTATGTGCCAAAATAGAAGTGTTTACATTATTTTAAGAAAACCATAAAAAGTAGAGCAATCATTTCAGAGTAAAATTTTTCCAGTTAAGTCTTTCTTTTCTTTTCTTTTTTTTTTAAATAAAACTGACCAGAATAATTTGTTTAATAGCCAGCATCAATTAACCTTCAGTTATGCTTTTAAATGGGAGTGGGGGCTTGAAGAGAACGAGAGGAATCCTCTTGAATCCACTCGTACAGGGTTCTGTAATTGGGGTTGCCGTGGCAACATGTAAAATTCAGTTACTCTGTGGGGTCTGTGCACACTGCAGCAGTATACCCCCACCCTCCACTTCATACAGACACACCAAATCTTTCAGGAAAAAAAAATACACCCCTGTGTCAGGTGACCGTCGCCGCGCCTTACTCATTGGCTGAATCATAAGTAAACAACACATGAGATCGTTTGAAACTCAGGACAGCAGCACATGTCGCCCGAAACAGTTGGCCCCCCCATCTATTGAAAAATGATCACTCTATTGTGTCCCAAACGACAAATCTGCCCAGTGGCACGTGTCTCCATTGTCTTCCCTCAGACCCTTCCTTGATTGTCTCTGTCATTTCTTTTCTTTAACCGGCCTTCGCATTAATCTGGTGGAATGACAGCCCCAGGGACAAATAGGATGCCATCTGCTTCCCTGTCCCTTTCCAGCCTCCCATCTTCACGGCCCCCTTACCCCCCACTCCCTCTATACCCACCTTAACTGGGAACTTAGCAGAGCGGGGGTGTGGATGTTGTTTGAGGTCAGGGCTATGTGTTGGACGTTTTGACATTTTGGCTGCCAGGAATCACCAGCACGCTTTAGCTCGTCATTTCACGATAGAGCTTTAAATGCTTGAGACAACTTTTTATTTTTATTTTACATAAAATACTGAGTCAGCGTTTTCATGTTTACTGGTGTGATGATGCATAAGAAGTCCTTGTTTCCTCGCTTTGGTGTGTTTCAAGAAAACACACATGCAACTCTGTGAAATGCTGCAATCATTTACAACATTAAGTGAATACTGTATGTAGTGACGAGAACTATTGAATCATTAACACATTGGGGACATTTTCACCACCTCCCTCCGTCACTTTAGCAGAGCATGGTAATTGCTCACCGATGCAACCCATTTAGTTGAAGTTCTCCATGTGTCATCACAGCTTTTTCATGAGCTCAACAACTCTAAATGTTGTGCCTCCTCCCTCCCTCCCCTCTCCTCTCCTGTCCTCTCCTCTTGCCTTGCTCCGTTTCCAATTGGGAACCACTTGTGGACACTGGTGACCCGGAGCGCCCCGTCTCCCTCTGAGCCGGACAGCAGAGAGGCTCAGGCTCTCCATGCACAGACAGCAGGAGTGTAAACAGAGCTGATGGTTTCTGACAGATCCATTCAGATTGAAAATCATTTATTCTTAAGTTTTTTTTTTCATGGTTCAGCCCCACCTCTCCTCTCTCTTATACACACAGAGCTGTCCATCCACCATCAAGTTAAATGTAATGGATTAAACCATCTATTCCACAATTATTTAGGGAACCATCCCAGATGGATTTGATACACACCACTATGTATTTTATACATGGAGTGGTCTCAGATTTAAATGTTACGGACAAGATTTAGCAATTAAAAAGCACATTGTTGTACGTTGAGCTTCTAGTGACAAGTGAAGTTCCTTTAAACCAGAGTCCTACCTGTAGTCCTGTGGCGACGGATGATGACCGGCATTCTCAACGATTCCCGACATCCTGGATGTTATTCCACCTTCTATCATTTCCTGGGATATTATGTAGCCTGTCTCTGCAGTACATAACAAAAAAATCAAGTTTCTATTATCTGTGAACCTTCCAACTTACTTCCAACAACTTGCTTCATAAGATTATAACTTCCAGCCATCTTGTTTTTTAAATGAACACAATAAGAGTACAATGGATTACAGAATACAGTATACTGTATAAACATCTGATTTTAGAATAAAAAAGCATATTAAGGCAATAACTATAAATAAATCCATAATCAATATCTAATATATATATATGTAATCTATATCTATATCCATAATCTATCATATCTATAATAAATGCACACAGTTTTTGTCTGGCATGTATGTTTTTGTTGTCGCTAAGTGTCATTTTACTGTTTTGTTTTAAATTTTAGTGCTTAAACTCCCTTAAAAACACTTATATCTGTCATTTTATAGTCGTACAGTATTTAGTAAAGCATGCAGTCATTTTTTTTTAAAATAATGAAGACGAATTTTATCTAACTACGTTTAATTGTCCTGCCAATTAATTTAGTCTTTGAAACGGTTGAAATGGCAACTATAGCTTAAAACAAGCTATCTAAAAACATATTGTGGTGTTGAGAGAGAAAAGAGTCAGAGAAAATTACCTATTTTGGTTGATATTGAAGGATGTGAGCGCTAGCTGTGAGCCCCGTACTGTATTCCTCTGCTGCACCTGATCCTTTCAAAAGCGTTTTTTAAATTTCCCTCTCCGGAGCTGTCCAGCACTCGGACATGCGCAGTAGGGACCACAGCGGAGCCACCCGGAAGTGGGAAGAGGAGGGGTCCTGCACTTTGACAGCGGTTGTCAGCGCGATGCCTGTCAACAACAACAGACCCGACACCGTCCAGCTCCTCAACGAGCGCTTTTTAGTTTTCAGTCTTCGCTCCTTCAGGTCCATCAATCGCTCGAAGGTTTAATCGATTAAACATCGGTCCATGTTTTATCCATAAACCCCATCTTCTCATTGGAATTATCATAAAACTGATGAGCCTCATCCATATACTGTAGGCTATACTGTATATATATATATATATTTTTTTTTTTCAAATAAAAACCAAAAACATGTCAACCAAAAATGCTAATATAATATGGAAATTAGTCTACATAACAAAAAAAAAACTAATTAGAGGAAATAAACAAATAAAATAAAAAAGCGACAAAAGCTATATTTCTCTCCTGATCCCTGTAGCTCCCTCCTTCAGGGCAGAAACGTTGTGAGTCGCAACTTGTGGCGACGTCCGTGTATGAGTGTGAACTTTTTTTTTTTTTTTATAATAAAGGAAGTGCTTGTAGATTATTTGCTTCCCGCCACAGAGGCCGCGTCCTGCTCCTCTCAGCAGTGGGAGAAGGGGGAGGCGGGTAAAGGGAGGGCAGGGGGCCGGCTGCTGCAGCAGGAGGCGGCAAAACCTCCATCCAGTCTGAGAGCAGGTTCACCTAAAAACACATGGAGTTTCATAACTAGAACAGTGATGCACATTCTTGTCTCCTGGAGAAATTTCCTGCGAAAATGCATGTGTGAATGCCATTTGTTCAAGAATCAGCAAAAAACAGCTGAATATTATCTAAAATAGCAGAAAGAAGCTTAAATGTCTTAGAAATTTGTAGAGAGATTACAGTTTTGCTAGCCTGGCCCTCGCCTTCCTGCACAGCTCCGCTCAATTCTCATTTCCCTTCACTGCACAGTCTGGGATTCCTCCCATAGACAACGATTTCTCCGGCCGATTTTTGACCGGACCAATCAGAGAGCAGAAGGCGGAGTTTTGAACGACGTCGACTGACGTCGTCATTCAAAATGGCTGCCGCCACGAAGGAATTTTCATCAAAACAAGGTAAAAAACTATTATTTCTCTGCTGATAAAAAATATATTTTTAGCTGACGTTATATCAGAAGTGTTCCTGAGCAATCAGAGAGCAGAAGGCGGAGTTTTGAACGATGTCGACTGACGTCGTCATTCAAAATGGCTGCCGCCACGAAGGAATTTTCATCAAAACAAGGTAAAAAACTATTATTTCTCTGCTGATAAAAAATATATTTTTTAGCTGACGTTATATCAGAAGTGTTCCTGAGCTTAACAGTTCCTAAATCAATTCACGAAATGGTCAAATCTGCTGGATTTAAATAGTTTCGGTTTGACATTTTCCAAACAGCCTCGGGTGCGCTACGAAAATAAATGATAAAAAATCGAATTTTATCTCAAATGTTTTATCTAGGCCAACAGTCAGTAAATTAGAGCCATATAATTACACACTGGTGGCAGAAAAAATATCCACCGAGTGGTTTCTGAGCTATTTATCTGAATAGCCTGGACCTCGCCAGGCTAAACTAACAAAACTCTGCCTCCTGTTCTCTGATTGGTCCATTCAAAAATCTCCAGGAGAAATCGTTTTCAATGGGAAGAATGCCAGACCCTAGTCCAAAGCGAAGTGAAGGACAAGGGTCTGGTTACAACCAGGCTACAGTTTTGCAGAATTAGGCTGGAAAAAGTTGAAATGAGTGCAACTGCAAATAATGTGGAATTGGTTGAAACAAGCCTAAATTAGCATAAAAACAGCTAAAGTAGTAGCTAAAATAGCAGAAGAAGCTGAAACTAGCAGAAATAAGCACAAAGCAGCATAATCTGAAATATCTGAAACAACTGAAATTGTAGATTGTTTCAGATTTCAGATTGTTTCAGATATTTCAGATTATTCATAATTATGCAATTTCTTCAGCTAATTTAAGCCATGTATGGGAACTATTTGATGATGGATTAATGCAGCTTCTCCCCTCCTATAATTTATCACCATATATAATGATTGGTGATAAATGCTGCCTTTAGGTCAAATTATTAATCAGTTCAACATTTCTTTTCACTGTTATGCCGACGATACACAGCTTTACATCAGGACTGGAGCATCCTCATCTTCCACCTTGTCATCTCCATCTTCACTCACTGCCCTCTCTGCCTGCCTGGAGGAAATTAGGGCATGGATGAATCAGAACTTTCTTCAATTAAACTGCTCCAAGACTGAGGCCATACTGATTGGCACCCCTCACCAGGTACAAACATCTCCTATAACAACACTTTCCTTTTCTGGACAAGACATCCCCCTCTCCACCTCTGTTACAAATCTTGGAATAAAAATGGACTCTCATCTTACATTTGAAAATCACATTAAGCTTCTGTTTAAAACTTGCTTCTTCCATCTTCGAAACATCTCCAGACTTCGCCCATCCCTAACTTTTTCCGATGCTGAGAAACTCGTCCATGCTTTTGTCTCCTCCAGGCTCGACTACTGCAACTCCCTGTTTATTGGAATCCCTGGTAAATACCTTCAGAAGCTTCAATATATTCAAAACAGTGCAGCAAGGATTTTGTTGAGAGTTCGTAAATTTGAACATATTACGCCCATTCTCCATAACCTTCATTGGCTTCCTGTCACCTACAGAATTCAGTACAAAACTGCTCTCATTACACATCAATGCTTACACGGAACTTCACCAGATTATCTGAAGGATATTCTTATTCCATACTCATCCACCCGGTCGCTGCGGTCACAGAACAGTAATCTCCTTCACATTCCGAGAACCAAATTAAGGACCATGGGAGACCGGGCTTTCAGTGTGGCTGCCCCCCGCCTGTGGAACTCTCTTCCTGACTGCCTGAGAGCCCCACAGTCACTGGTTGACTTTAAGAGCGGCTTGAAGACCTTTCTTTTCAACCGAGCATACTCTGCCTCCTCATGATTCTATCTTTGATCTTAGTTGATACTGTTATTGATTTTACTTGTTTTATTACTTGTTTTATTGACATTTAATTCTGTAGCACTTTGAGATTTTCATTAATGAAAAGTGCATTATAAATTAAATTCATTATTATTATTATTATTATTATTATTATTATTATTATTATTATTATTATTATTATTATTATTATTATTATTATTATTATTATTGTTATTGTTATTGTTATTATTGTTATTATTATTATTATTATAAATACAGAGAGCCATGGGTAGAAGTCACATTTGTAGTTAACTATAACTTGCTTTAGAAAAATAAATACAAAACATAAAATAATAATCCCAAACTCCCCCTTCCCTTGAAATGTATGACTTATTATGAGTGTAAATCTTTGCACAAGAGAAAATGAAAACCAGTTGAATCTTCCAATAGGCCACCATGCAGGCACTGTTAAACCAGTTTTAGGTTAAACTGGAAATTAAGAGAGACTGTAGTATCAGCTCGATCAGCCCCATGGGAGCCTACAGATGGCCTGTCACAATGGGCACAATCAATGATTACATGCATGAAGGTAACGGACAAAAACAGGCCCATCTTCAGAAAGAACATCCTTCAGGTCCTAAAACCCGCATGGTTATGATCTGCAGGCTGCACACACTGCAGGGCTTAGTGGAGGGGAAAAATAAAAACTGATCCAGTGACTGATTAGAGCCTAAAGATGGTCCTGGTGCTGGTGCTGGTATAATTTAGTTGACAGTGTGACCCCTGCACCCAGGGTTTAGGAGCATAACAATTACACAGTGGCAGCTACAAACAGCAGATGGTGGGCAGAATTACCAGCCATAACAAAGACAAGTTGATTTGCTGGCCAGTAAAGTCTTGTCTAATGAGCAGTCGGTGAATTAGTGAATTATATCAATATTTTTGAAACGCAGAAACATGCAAGGAGTCCATATTGTGATCATTTGCTCTTATTGCTTTAAATTACTTCTCCAGTTTGGGATAAAACAACATGTGTAATAAATTGCTGTATTCCATTGGTTACACAAAAAAACTACATTAAAAATAAAAATGAGTTAACTGCTGGCTCCATCATGAAATGCAGCCCAGGAGCGATGTTACCATACCATACCATTTTATTTATAAAGCACTTTAAACAGGAACAAGTCCACACCAAAGTGCTGGACAAACAAACACGCAACAGGTAACACAGACAATGAAGTACAACACGAAAAACATAAAAACATTGCAGATCATAAATCAAACGATCCAATACAAATCAGCTGGCATTGAAAGCAATGGAGTAGTAGTGAGTTTTTAACCGGGATTTGAAAACCGAGAGGGAGGGGGCCTGTTTGATGAGCAGCGGTAACTCGTTCCAGAGTCTTGGGCCTGCTACAGAGAACGCCCTGTCACCCCTGCGCTTAAGGCGCAGTGTTGTAAATATGTGACTAAGTTTTAATCCAACAAAGCATTGTTTGAAATTACTAAACTCTAGTGATAAAGCTACAGATGACCAATAAATGAATGAGCTATAATATTTCTGTTTAAAGCATGAAGCTGTATTGGCTTTTTCATTAAAACATAGCAAAACTGCACAGAGACACAAAAATGGTGGATGTTAACTGCACCGCTTTTATATCCAAAAGCTCACTGTTTAGTTTATATTGTCGAAAAAAAACCAATCTCTTAAAAAGATCAACTTTAGGTTGATTTTTTTATTTTTATTGATTTTGTTGATTTTGTAAAACCACAATTCAGAACTAGTTTGAAGGGACGTTATACCTCAATCCAGGGAATTGGATTATGGAATGGCTTGGAGAATGAAGTTAAAAATGCCAAATGTTTACATTTAAGAAAATGATCAAAACTAAATTGTTATAAAAATATATATATGAAGTAGCGTAATGTGTATTGTATTACTTAAAAAATTAGAAAGAGTTATTCATTTTGTTCTGTTACTGGGAGATTATTATTGTTTGAACTGATTGTTTGAAAAAAGGGGCAGACATACTAAGATTTTTTCTTCTTTCTGCTACCTTTCATTTTTTTATATTTTGTACGTTATCATTTATGGGATTGTTTTGTATTGTGTTTTTTGTTAAAAAAAAAAAAGAACACATTTTATAAAAATAAATAAATAGTTTTTTTTTCCCGTTGGAGATCTTTCAGAATTAACACTTCTGGTTAAAGAACTGATTTGTATTGAACTTGCTTGGTGTAGAAAATTATTATAGTTTTACAGTAACCATATACAGAACTAAATAGATAAAAGTTCAACCACGTTCCAACAAAGTTGTCAGGTCCTCTGACCTATAATTAATTCCCCAATTTCTCTTCCTCCACCATAACCCAAATGTTTTGTCTTTCATCCTAAAGACTTCATCAGTCCACGTAGCTGAAACAAACTCAGTCTTCTAAATAGTACTTTGTCATAGTGGATCATCCAGTTTAAAGGTGCTATATGTAACTTTTCTAAAAACATATTTTTAACATATTTCTTCACTCTGTCACTATCTCCTGACAGACTGATGTTAGACAGGTAATCTCTGAAAAAAAAAAACATAGTCTTCTGTCTTCTCCAGGTGGTACTAAAAGCATTTCTAAAAACCCACAGTGACCCGCCGTTAACCAGCCAATAAAAACAGTTTTGTTCATGAACGAGCTTGTCACGCCCATCTCCCCCTGTCCCAGCCCGCAGCGCGCATCCGCGCACGTTCTCGTTCAAAGGATTGCAAAGCGATGCAGGACTGTTTTGTATGTGACACAAATGTATTAAATTCCCCTTCTTCATCCCTGATCTGGACTTTTCTTTTGTTTTTTGCCAAAAGTCAAGTGATCGCTTCCTCCTCCGCTGACTCCATGACTGAAATGATGAGGAAATGAATGAATTTGTCACGAGCGAATTAAACTCGGGTTCAACGTGGCTGCGCGAGGCTCTGCAGATTTCCTGGTGTGCTGGACCAGCGCTCCATGTTTTTATTTTATTTTTTAGAACGTTTTATTAACATATAAACACAGAACATCGCAGCGGCTGCAGCCAGAGCCAGCTGCAGCTTGTGCCTTTTTTTTTCCCCACCCGACCTGTCAATCAATTCAGTACGCGCGTAGAGCGGCGTTCGGCCCAACGCAGAGCTATACTGCGGCCTTTAGCAACATTCCTGCTTGACAAGTAAGTGTCTTTGCTTGAATCATTTATTATTAAAACTAAACAATAAAGATAACGAAGGTTACAGTATCACATGCGCGTTCACGAGACAGGACATGCAGTGGAGGCGGAGCTATGGAGGCTGAGTTGCAGTTCAGAGAGCAAGGGGGAGGGACCAGAAACGTGTCTCTGTTCAAAATTTTTCTAAGTTCCAGCGTATTCCAGAAACTACATATAGCAGCTTTAATGGTGCTCAGATTGTGATTACTGCATGAGTCAGGATGTTTTGAACCACTTTGGCCATAGTCGGTGGGGGGTGGGGGTGTGTGTGGACTCTTCTAAACCCATTTTTAAGGTTTTATTGAGCTCTCAATTGTTCATTTTTTAAACGTATTTTTCCAGCAGACTTTCTGCACGTTGAAAAGTCTGAACTTTAGAACTCTGAAGTTGTCTGAAAAATAAACGTTTCTGCAGAATTTAAAATAGTATAATGAAATCAAAGCTCATTTTACTCTCATGTTACAGTAAACTTGTGGTGGCGTGCAAATTATTATTGTTCCTCTGTGTGTGTTTATTATTAAAGTACTGTATTAATATTCTGTCCAAGTGTACTTGTAGTCACACTGGTAAAATATTGCTTCATCTCCTTGTAGTGACATGGTCAGATGTTTTAGGGTCATGGTGGTGACCTGGTGCCTCCTCTGGGATGTGTGTGTGTGTGTGTGTGATCTGACTGTGTAAAACTCAAGACCACCTAGGGCTCCCTGCAGCTGAGGAGCACGGTGATGATGCTCACCTCTCATNTATTGAGCTCTCAATTGTTCATTTTTTAAACGTATTTTTCCAGCAGACTTTCTGCACGTTGAAAAGTCTGAACTTTAGAACTCTGAAGTTGTCTGAAAAATAAACGTTTCTGCAGAATTTAAAATAGTATAATGAAATCAAAGCTCATTTTACTCTCATGTTACAGTAAACTTGTGGTGGCGTGCAAATTATTATTGTTCCTCTGTGTGTGTTTATTATTAAAGTACTGTATTAATATTCTGTCCAAGTGTACTTGTAGTCACACTGGTAAAATATTGCTTCATCTCCTTGTAGTGACATGGTCAGATGTTTTAGGGTCATGGTGGTGACCTGGTGCCTCCTCTGGGATGTGTGTGTGTGTGTGTGTGATCTGACTGTGTAAAACTCAAGACCACCTAGGGCTCCCTGCAGCTGAGGAGCACGGTGATGATGCTCACCTCTCATGCCTGTTCTGGAGTAATGATGATCACCGCCTGAGGTCTGGCCTGTGTTTTCGTCCGGCACCGGCACCGAGTGTTTACCCAAAACACTTCGGCCCCTCTGAGAACGAGGTCAGCTCACTCTGCTAATTGCCTCCACAGGCACAGACATGGTGTTTTCTCCCTCTTAAGAAGAGACTGTCACCAAAAGTGGCCCACTGGTGGCTGTCAGCCATACTTGGCCAAACAGCAACTTTAGTGTTCTGCCAAATACTCTGTTTCCCACCTATGGAGCAGAGTCCACACTGTTAGGTCACTCTTTGATAGGAAGATCAGTGAATTGGAGAGGCCGGGCTGTAGATGGATGTTAGAGAATTTTCAGTGTGAGTATTTTTATTGTGTTTCTTTATTATGGCTGAGAACATATTTCGCTCCTGATTTGGGAACATGCCCAAAACCTTCTCCTACGGCCGACTCGCCGACGGCGGCCATGGATCATGTCTGTGCGTCTGACTGCAGCTGGCAATGAGAGAACGCCCACACGCCTCTGCTGCTGTATTAAAGTCTGCAGAAGACTTTATTCCACACTCATTCTGTGACACGTTCCATGCATTATGTATGTAAAGTGTCTTGAATGGGTCTTTACAAGTAAAATGACAGTTAAAGATCTTCTGTCGTTGAGTGTGGTTCTTTTTGAGTAAGCTAAGCTAGAACATTTTCCTCTAAAAATTGATCCACACAGAGGAAAGAAAACACTTAGCAGTTTAAATCAGCGATAGCTTCATAGTTTAGTCATAGTCTTTCCTCACATTAGTACTGGACTGCCATTTACAGTATTTATTTTTACCCAGTTATTATTTTTCTATCCTTATTAGGACATTGTATTGATTTCTATTAATTTCAATAGCCTAATCCTAACCCTAACATGACATCCCACTGCTAGAACCAGGCTTAGTTCTCATAAAGATCCTAAACACCTTATCTAGAAGTTGAATCCAGAATGGGACCAAACTTCCCTGTGGGCTGGTTCCAGTTCAAGTTTTAAGTGCCCCCTCACCATAAATGAGTGGAAACTCAGATTATGTTCAAGTGTTGGCTTTTGTTTATTCATGTAGTTCTGACCTTGCTGTTGTATGTTCAAATAGCTGTAGTAAGGTTTTCCGTGGTTAAAAGATAATAAATGGGCTTTAGTTACTGTATATAGTATTGTTCTATTTACTCAAGATACTCAAAGTATCATGCATGCAGCATGAGCATGAGCATATGAGCATGCATCAGGGTATACTCAAAGTGCTTTACAACAACACCTGTGCCCTCATTTACCTCCACACACACATTCATGCAGCTCTCTACCACATCTCTACAAAGCTAATGGAACAACTCCTCTATAGAGCTTTGGATCACATTCATACACCGATGAGACACGCAAAAAAGAAAGAAAGTCCATCTAACATCATCAATTGTGTGCAGGAGAGTAAAATGCAATACAAATACAAAAAATGAAAGTAAAAATCTTAACATAAAAAATTAGCATTAATCACATAATTTGAACCATTTTGTCACAAAACTGGCATATTATCTTTAGAACTTGGCACAGCTGAGTGAAAAAGGAAGTGACATAAAAGAGGAACTCCCTGGTCTTTTAAATTTTTTAAAAACAATATTGTTTGAACTCTGACTCGTTCGTCTTTCTCTGATAGTCACTCAAAGTATTCTAAAGAAACATCAGATTCTTCTCTGCTGTCTGTTGTGGTTATGCTCTGTTTGCATGCAGGCATTCCTCTTTGTCATCACTTCCTGTTACTGCGCATTACAATATCTCAACTGCTCATCTTAGTGACGTGAATTTTTTTGTAATACAGTACATTACTTTTTTTTTACATTACACTTTTTTACTATTTTATGCTTATGTTTATTAAATGTTTTAGTGTTTAGTGTTTAGATGGTTACTGTTGCACCGAGGGACTGAGAGAGACGCAATTTCGGTCCTGTGTATGTCCTGTACATATTGCAGTTCTGACAATAAAGTTGACTTTGACTTTGATTAATATTGTTATCTTTCCCAAAATGCATTCATATTTATTACAAAAATCTGAAGTCACATGCACTCAAATTCCAAAAATACAACATACTGTACTGTAAACTGGATCCTGCTGTGATGGGAGTAAGGATATACTGGACCTGGATTGAAGACAAACATGAAGAACTTGAGAAATATAAATGTATCCCATTAAAAACAAAAAAAGACCAATACCTGTACTGTGATGCTTTCCTGGTGAGTGAAGTAAAACAGAAGGAAAATATGGACTTGGGCTGAGGAGAAGAGGCTCCAGCTGTGAGCTGAACAAGGTGTGGGTGTAAGTGAAAACAGCATATGCAGACTGAGGAAGATTGAACAAAAGCACAGAGAAACACAGGCAGGCTGAGAAAATGGGAACACAAGTAACTTAACTAAATACAATAATCACTGTAAGCATGCAAAACTTTAATCATAAAACACAAAGACCACACAAAAACTAACAAAAAACACAGATTCTGACACCTGCTGGTTTCAATTCCCAACAAAGAGACCAAGAGGGGACACGTCATCTATTGCACAGTATAATCAGTCTATGGACGTGACAAGGTGAGTAATGTGGCAGTGTATGTAGTGAGTTAGTATTATATTTACAATTTTTAGTACGTTAGCTGAACATGTGAGGAGAGGTATGTGCTAAGATATTAATGCGAATTTGGAGTTGCAAGATTATTTTAGAACTTGTAGAGTGGAAAATGTTTTGTATTAATAATAATAATACAGTAATAATGTTGTAGCGTGTGAAGAAGGAGAAACAAACTGATCTGCAAGCAGTTGCCTTTAATCCTTCGAGCGTCAAAACCAGAAACAGAATGAATGAATTTACACACGAACACTTCTTCTTCTTCACCTGGTAAAACCTGGGGAGCACCTCGCTGGCTCCTCCTACTGGGTGAGAGAGAGATGAGGCCATATACCTCACCAACACACCACACAGCCCCCCCCCCCGAACACCCAGAAGGGCAAATACAAAACATATCAGTCTCTCACAGGGGGCCTAATCAACCTGCCGAACCGACTGCGTCGACTCGGGGGCGGAGAAACAGCTGGCACCCGTGCAGGAACAACATTTTGTGCCACAGGTGGAGGAACACAGTTGGGGGGAGAAAACGGAAGATGGGGTCGAGCAGGAGGGCGGCCGCGTCTAGGAACCTGAGCCGGCAACACCTCTTCATCAGCCAACACATAGGCTGGCTTCAGGCGGTCCACTGTAACCAGCTCTCTACGCCCACCCATGTCTAAAACAAAACTTTTCGCGCCCCTTTCGAGCACCCGAAACGGCCCGTCATACGGAGGCTGGAGGGGCGAACGGTGGGCGTCACGTCGCACAAAAACAAAACGGGCAGACTGGAGTGCTGTGGGCACAAACGCCTGCGGGAAACAATGGTGCACAGGACCCGGAACCAAAAGACTACTCTGCGAATAGGGGTCCACCGCTTCGGGGAACCGTGGAGCGGCAGCGTCTAACAAAAACTCCCCTGGGATTCGTAAAGGCTGACCAAAAACCAACTCGGCTGATGAAGCGTTGAGGTCCTCCTTAGGAGCTGATCGCAACCCAAGCAGCACCCACGGCAAACGCTCCACCCAGCCAACGTCTGTTAGCGCAGCACGTAACGCCGCCTTAAGAGACCGATGGAAACGTTCAACCAACCCGTTAGCCTGAGGGTGGTAGGCGGTAGTGCGATGCACCTGCACCCCCAAGGAGCGCGCCATCTCGGACCAGAGCCCTGAAATAAACTGGGGACCTCTGTCTGAAGTGATGTCCGAGGGCACACCAAAACGGGCAACCCAAGTGGAGAGGAACGCACCAGCCACGTCGGAGGTAGTTGTGGAAGAAAGAGGAACGACCTCCGGCCACCTGGTTGTGCGGTCGACCACTGTAAGCAGGTGTGTGAAACCCCGTGATGGGGGCAGGGGACCAACTAAGTCCACATGCACGTGGTCAAAACGCTTGGCTGGAATGGGAAATGGTTCCAGTGGTGCCTTAGTGTGCCGGTGCACCTTGGCACGCTGACAAGCCACGCAAGCCGCTGCCCAACTCCTCACCTCTCTGCGTAAACCAGGCCACACAAAACGTGCGCTGACTAGTTTCACAGACGCGCGCACACCTGGGTGCGAGAGAGAGTGAACAGAGTCAAAAATGCGGCGGCGCCAACCTGATGGAACCACTGGGCGTGTCCGGCCTGTGGAAACGTCACACAGGATCAAAGGACCGCCCTCTCCCAATTTGACCTCCTCTAGCTTAAGCCCTGAAACGCCGGCACGAAGGGCAGTTATATCAGCGTCTCCCGGTTGGTCAGCGGCCATGGCAGAAAAATCTACCCCGAGGAGCACAGGACAAACGAGCACCCGTGACAGACAGTCTGCCACTGAGTTGGATTTTCCAGCCACATGGCGGACGTCCGTTGTAAACTCTGAAATGGCCGCCAAGTGCCGTTGCTGACGCGCTGACCAGGGCTCCGAAACTTTAGACATTGCAAACGTGAGTGGTTTGTGGTCCACATAAGCCGTAAACGAACGACCCTCCAGCAAAAAACGAAAATGCCGTGTAGCTAAGAATAGCGCCAACAACTCGCGGTCAAAAACGCTGTACTTGCGCTCGCAGTCCCGCAATTTACGGCTGAAAAATGCCAACGGCTGCCATGCGTCGCCAACGCGTTGCTCTACAACGGCCCCCACAGCTATATCTGAAGCATCAGTTGTCAGCGCAATCGGGGCCTCTGAATCTGGATGGGCTAGGAGTGCCGCGCTAGCTAACGCGGACTTAGCACCATCAAAAGCAGTGATCCGGTCCGGGGTCCAAACCACTGTGTCAGTCGGCTTTCTTGAGCGCAGGGCCTCGTAGAGAGGCTGCAGGAGATGGGCTGCATTGGGAATGAACCTGTTGTAAAAGTTCACCATGCCTAAAAACTCCTGCAACTTTTTAACCACCAGAGGACGTGGGAACTCTGCCACCGCCTGCACCTTGGCAGGCAATGGAACTGCACCCTGCGCGGAAATTCGATGACCTAAAAAATCGATCACCGGTAAACCAAACTGGCACTTAACCGGATTAATGATCAAGCCATGTGCATCCAAGCGCTGAAAATTTTCTTTCAGGTGCAACAGGTGCTCCTCGGTTGACGAGCTGGCCACCAAAATGTCGTCCAGATAGACAAACACAAAATCGAGGCCACGTAACACGGAGTCCATCAGCCTTTGAAAAGTCTGTGCTGCCCCCTTTAGTCCAAACGGCATGCGGAGGAACTCAAAAAGCCCAAAGGGGGTGATTACTGCAGTTTTAGGTACATCGCTGGACTGCACTGGGACTTGATGGTAGCCGCGCACCAGATCCACCTTAGAAAAAATGGAAGCACCCGACAACCGAACAGAAAAGTCCTGAATGTGCGGAATGGGGTAGCGATCAGGCGTCGTCACGTTATTTAAACGGCGAAAATCGCCACATGGGCGCCACGACCCGTCTGCTTTTGGTACCATGTGAAGGGGGAGGCCCACGGGCTGTTAGAGCGTCTAACAATACCCAACCTCTCCATGGTACCAAACTCCTCTTTAGCGATGGCCAGTTTAACAGCGTCGAGGCGGCGTGCACGTGCGAAAACGGGCGGTCCCGTAGTAGGGATGAAATGCTCGACCCCGTGTTTAGTTTCTGAAGAGGAAAAAGCAGGTGTAGTTAAAGAGGGGAATTCTGCCAACAAACCTTGAAAAACATCTCCTGAAACTAAAACATTAGCATGAGTTAGCGGCCCAGCCCCTGGAAAGTTGCAAAAGTTACAGCGTCAATAAGTCTGCGGTTAGCAACATCTACTAACAGTCCATGAGCACATAAAAAATATGCAACGATAATAGGAACAGTCACTGAGGCAACAACAAAATCCCACTCAAACTCACGACCATGGAAAGAAACTGTTGCCCGTCTAGTGCCAAAAGTTCCAATTGGAGAACCGTTAGCAGCAGTTAGCAGTGGGCCACCGCCTCGGCCTGCTAATTCAGGTCCAACAGGGTGGTGTTACAACCTCACCCTGAGGCTAATCAGGTAAAAATATGGCACTGGGTGTAACATAAAAAAAAAACTAACAGTTGATGTCAATAAAAGAACATGTTTATTTTACAAAGTAGAAAAGAGAAAAAACAATCAGAAAAACACAGGGAAGCTTTAAGCTTCAGGGTCTCCAAGGCCAAAACAACAAACAAAACACCCCCTTCTAACTATAAAGAAAATATATAACTAGCTAGAAGTAAACTTAAAATACAATGGCTAAGCTCCCTAGCTATCCACAAAACAGGAGAAAACAGGTTGGAACAGAAATGGCAGAGAACCCCTACCAGCTTCCCCTGTGAACAGAGAAAAAAAAACAACATTAGTTAGGCACTCACAAACTATACCAAAAGTGCTCACAGCAAGATCAGTTAAGTTTTATCAAACCACACAGACAAGATCACAGCAGATCAAGGCCCAGACAAAAGGGACCTGACATCTTTGGCATGAAGCTCTTTATGGGGTGGCTGACGAGCTCAAACACTTTTCACCTGTGGCAGCCAGGTAGAACTGAAAAACAATAGGAGAGAGAGAGGGCTCCCTCAAGAAAAGAGAGCCCTTAGAGGTCAGTGACCGTAACACCCTCCCCCATAAAATCCTACATTAAATAACACTTGAACTTACATCATTTGTACTACAGCACTATATCCTGGAAAGTACATCAGCTATCACATTTTCAACCCCTTTTTTATGTCTGATGTCTAGGTTGTATTCTTGGGCCAGCAAAGCCCACCGCATTAGCCGCTGGTTGTGGTTGTACATGCGGTTCAGGAAGACTAATGGGTTATGGTCTGTATAGACTATAACAGAACTTGGTGAACTGACATAAACTTCAAAATGTTGCAAAGCTAATAGCATGGCCAAGGCTTCTTTCTCTATTGTAGAGTAATTCAATTGATGAGGCTTGAACTTAACTGAGTAGTAGGAAACTGGGTGACTGATGTCATCTGGTCCATCTTGGAGTAGCACTGCTCCAGCCCCAGTAGCGCTTGCATCTACCTCCAGCTTGAAGGCCTTGCTGAAGTCAGGAGCTGCCAATACAGGAGCGTTGCATAGAATGGACTTTGCACAGTCAAATGCATGTTGACATTCTGTAGTCCACATGAACGGTTTCTTTGGACTACACAGATTCGTCAGAGGAGCCACTACCATTGAAAAGTTCTTGCAGAAA
>JBBPBX010001917.1:50103-96268 GCA_038048925.1 Garcialebias charrua | reverse complement strand
AATATATATATATTTTGAAAAGCCAGTTCCGGTTGTACTTCCTGTTTGACGGTAGAAGTAGCAGTAGCTTGACGCAGCGGAAAAACACAGAGAGAGAGAGACCCGCTCTGGACTGAGTTTCACGGCACAAACAGCAAAGCAGTGGAGGTGGAGACCTTACTGGACAGAGGTTGACCGTGGTTTTACAACGGAATACTGCAGATTGACCGAGCTGACGGCAGTTTTACGTCGTAAACAAAAGGTGCACGGAGGTGGAGATGGCAGAAACAGCGAGCTGGACCGGAGGGGCAACGAGCTAACATGCTAACAGACCTTGCTGTAAATGCTGTGGACCGTGTGAAGCAGCAGGAAGCTGCAGAACTCTGAGGTGCACGAGCTAACATGCTAACAGACAGAGGAAGAATTCACCAGCTCCCAGTAAGAAATTAACTATTTTTTTCCTTCATTATGGCTCCAAATATACTGTACTGTATGTGTTTTTTGTTTCATGTAGGGTACTGTGTTAGGATAGGCGAACCGCTTGGTAACTGTACAGTACCGTACATGTACGTGTATATGGGGCGGCAAGTGTGTATGTGTTTTTCGACTTACGTCAAAATCCGTGTTACGAACGGGCGTAGGAACGGAACTCCGTCGTAACTTGGGGACCACCTGTACATGTTACTTCTTAAATTTCAAACAATATTATCGTTTATCGCAATAATTTTTGAGACAATTAATCGCCCATCAAAATGTTATTGTGACAGGCCTACACGTAATCCCACTTCCAGTGATGATAGAAAACTGGTGAGTTTCAAACAAAAAGTCTAAAGTCTGAAGCCTTTTCCGTAGTGAAAAATAATCAAGAAGCGCTTTTCCTTTCGACAGTGAACAGAAAGAAGTTTGAAGATGATTTCCTGAGACGGTGAGAGTTTTGAAGATGCTGATTGTACATTCGATTTTGTTTACGACTTCCAAATATGATCAAATGTAAAACGGAAGCAGAGAGTTTGACTTGCTGATTCTGGACTGGACCGCTCTTCCACGTCTGCCGGTTTTCAAAGATGTCACGGAGCAACAAGACGGGATCTCTCCTGAAGAATTTCAGCTTCATGTGAAGTAGGGGTGCAAATCTCTCCGTGTCTGGAGAATCGATTCAATTCCGATTTTTGATGCACCGATTCAATTAAAATTCGATTTTCGATTCTAAAACGCTTTTCATTCCAGGATCGATTTTCGATTCAGGATCGATTGTCGATTCAGAATCGATTTTCGATTCTGAAACGATTTTCGATTCTGAAATAATTTTCAATTGAAATCATGAAAAGATTAAACAATAATGTAAACAAATAAAACATTTATTTCAAATAATAATGTATGCTTGTAGCAAACATTAATAATGTCAAATAATAGAGTATAAATACAGCAGGCTGAATTGTGAGCAGATGGGTATATGAATAGAATGCAGCAGCTTTAATCCGGTCCCGGAGTCACTGTGCGAGAGGCAGGGGACACCCTGGACATGTCTCCAGTCCATCACAAATAATTCAAAATACAAACGTAAACAAAGATTTCGGCCTACTATTGCATAAACATTTAACTCAAAATAAAATAGACTTCAAAATCATATTGCATTCATCCATGTTTCAAATGTGTATGGATGGATTTTGTTTAAAAGATTTGTTTGGTAAATCTTTTCAACAACAGCCATCTATCCATCATCTTTACCCGCTTTATCCTCATCGGGTCCTGGAGGCAGGGCCGGATTTAGGAGGATGGGGGCCCCTGGGCTTGAGTCATCTTGGGGGGCCCATATATATATACCGGAGTGTGTGTGTGTGTGTGTTTTATATATACAACTTACAACTTTAATATGCCAGTTGTCACAAACTACAAACAACCCTGAACTGGTTAAATACAAAACCACATGTTAGGGTTTGAAACTAGAATATGATGCTTCCATCACAAAATAAAATCACTGAATAGCTATTGTTGCCTGGACTTCAACACAAACTTCCCTGCAACACGCTTGCAGCAACTTCATTTTTTCTCTTCCCTTGTTTCTTCACCTGGTTTGGGGGGCCCCAGCTCCATTTCTTCTACAGCCGCCCCTGCTTTCTCCTACACCAGCTCCTTTGCCTCCGTTCCTGCACTTTTTATTTCTCCATTCACCTCCACTTTCACTTCCTTATCACCAGCGGTGGGTGGGGGACCGGCTGCGCGCACCCCCCCTCCCCCGCCGGCAGCGGGAGGGGACCGGCCGCGCTGAAGCGAATAAAAGATAAAATCATCCAGTTTTACATAAAACCTAACAAGAACAGTTTTCTCCTTTGTGAGACAACGTGTTTGAGACTATCCGTTCACAAAAAAAAACTTAGGGGGCGGGTCCGGAGGCTCTGGGGGGCCCTAAAATTCCGGGGCCTCGGGCTCAAGCCCCTGAAAGCCCCTGCATAAATCTGGCCCTGCCTGGAGGTCACTGGTTCCGGTCAGATTTCTTCTTCTTTCTGCCACCTTTCATTTTATAGATTCTTTCATATAAGATATGGTTTTATTTTCTTTATCTTTTGGGTTATAATGTAAAAAAAATAAATAAATAAATAAATCGATTTTGGGGCTTTTAGAATAGATTCTGAATCGCCAGGACTAAGAATCTAGATTATTTTAAAAATCGATTTTTTTTCCTGCACCCCTAATGTGAAGTTCATCAGAACCCAGACATCAAGCTCTGAATGCGTTCATTCTAAAACCTTCTCCGAGAACTCATAATGTAGTATATTTATCCTGTGTGTAAAGCGAAGCTACACCTCCAGTACCAACTGTAATTGTCATGGGACAGTCTCAGGGAGGGCGGCAGTGATCCCACAGCCAGAAAAACACAAACGAAGGAGGAGAGAAATGATTCTGCTGGGAAGGGACGGTGTTTGGGTGAAAAGCAACTGCTTGTGTATTGTTGGGAGCCCTGACTCGCCACCCTGGAGAGCTCCCTGTTCCCACGGTTTGCTCAACAAACACAAACACACACACACACACCACCATGCTCCTGCACGCAGCGGTGATGTCATTAATTACCATCAAAATGAGCATGGCAGCAAGCGAGTGTGCGTGTATCAGTGAGGCTTTGTGTGTGTGTGTGCATGTGTGTGAGCGAGCTGTAGGGAATGAGAAAGAAAGAGACCATTGTCCGTTCTGAAATAAAGAAATCTCCACTGAAGCATCGTGAATGGAAAAGGCAGAAAAATAGACCAAATTCTGGGATGTTGGAGAGAAAGCTGGCCTGTCACATCTCGTCAGGGCCTCACAAAACCTGACACACGTGTGCACACACACACATTCCAGCCTTTTCTTCTCTAGGATCTGTAAGAGAAACGTTTGAGTCTGGATCTTGTGTATTTCGTTTTGAGTCAGAAATGTGTTACGTCATTTAAAAAAAAGTTTCTGGATAATTCTGTTAGAAGCTTCAGTCCTGCTGGATAATTACTGTAATGATACTAATTATCGTGTTGATATTGAAATTCACATTTCACGTCTCCAACTCGTCCAGAATGCTGCAGCTCAGCTCTTGACAGGAACTCGTAGGTTTGAGCACATTTCACCAGTTTCGTCCTCCCTTCACTGGCTCCCTGTGTGTGTCAGAACTGATTTTAACATTCTCTTGTTGACGTATCAGTGCATTGATGGCCTTGCACCTGCATACCTCTCTGACCTACTTCACATGTTCCTTCTCAGGCTCTGAGATCATCTGACCATCTGCTTTTGGTTGTACCAAAAAAACCAGGCAGAAGCTCAGAGGAGTTCGAGCTTTTTCAGGCATTGGCCCTAAACTTTGGGACAATCTGTCCTAGGGATGCACATTATTGGATTTTGGGCCAATATCCAATATGCCGATATGTTAAAACTTATTTGGCCGATAACCAATGCCGATACAGATATTTTTAATATATGTTCCTTCAGAACATAGTTATCTTATTTAGGCTTATTTGCCACAAAAACTGTGCAACAGCTGTAACAGCTGGTGACATATATTCAGTAACAGCCATATGATATTGTAGCACTTTAACTTATATTAAATGAAAAGTGTTAAATGTTATTTATTAGTATTGGTCACATGTGGTGCAACTGGTAGAGCTGCTGCCTCTCAGCGAGAAGGTTGCCGGTTCGAATCCCGGTCCGGGGGCCTTTCTGGGTGGACTCTGCATGTTCTCTCCGTGCATGCGTGGGTTTCCTCCGGGTGCTCCCGTTTCCTCCCACAAACCAAAAACGTGCATGTTAGGCTGATTGGTGACTCTAAAATTGTCCCTAGGTGAGAGAGAGAGAGTGAATGGTTGTTTGTCTCGTTTGTCTCTATGTGGCCCTGTGATGGACCTGCAACCCGTCCAGGGTGTACCCCGCCCCTCGCACTGTGATTGCTGGACATGGGCACCGGCGGCCCCCGTGACCCAAAATGGAAGAAGCGGGTAAAAGATAATGGATGGATGGTCACCTGTGATGCTGTCTCACTTGTGGAGGCTTGTTCTGGGTTCTTAGCTGCAGTGTGGGATCCTCTGCACTCCTGTGCATGAAGGACAGACTTTTGAAGTTCAAAGTTTTTGTCTATCCATTGTGTCCATGATCCAGATGTAGTGTTTATGGGCCAGGTGTAGTTTCTACAGGCCAGTAGTACATTCTATGGTCTAGTAGTAGTTTCTATTGTCTAGGGGTAGTTTCTAAGTAATTTCTATGATCTAGGAGTAGTTTATTTGGTCCAGGTAATGTTGTGTTCAAGACCACTAAACCTGAGACTAAGTCAAGCCCAAGACTTTTAGGGTCCGACACCAAATCGAGACCAAGACCTCAAATAAAATAAAAATATAACATTTTATTATAAAATATTTTTTTTTTATAAAAGTTGCATATTGAAACTCTGTTTGCTTTTGAATGAAGGTATCAGCTTTTATAAATTTTCAAAGCTACAAAGAAATCAGACATTCAGTGGCCTAACTTTGTGATTCAACAATAAAATTACACAACTGGAAGCAGTTTCATCACATGCCACGCCTTAAAAAACTGCAGCGGCAAAACACTCTTCATAAGTCTGAACTAAAGACCAAGGATAATCAGATAGTTGCACAGTGGTCTCAATAATGTAGTAGATATACTTCTAAAAAGTTACATAATGGAAATTAGTTTAAAGTAAGGTTTCATTGCATTTTAGAAATATGAGAAATTGCAACATATTGTGGCCTAAACGTACACGATGGGGTCTCATTAAAATACCTCCTCGACTGAAAACCCTTTCCACTGGTGCGGAGGAGGCAGGGACTGACATTACCTCTAATGCTAAATTGTGGAGTTGTGGAAATCTGGCATGTTTTTTTGTCCAGACGACAAGTTCATTGTCCTGTTCAATCAACCGGATCAGAGACTCTGATTATTGTCATAAATGCAAAAGGTGTCCCCTCGTCAACGTTTGTACAACAAATAATTGCCACAATCTGAGCTTCATTTTCTGAGGAGAAGTCATGTTGATTAGAGGCCTTGATTTGGAAGCGAGGAGAACAGAAACAGATGCATGCTTTGTTGCTCTCCAAACGTCTGAGGACTGCATATCTGCTGAGTCAGGGGGCTTTTGTTCCTAAAGTTTGATGAGGTCCTTGTTTCAGCACCAGTTTTATCTCCTCAACTGGGACAATGTCCAACTTGTCATCAGCAGAGGAACAACGCTCTGCTCTGAACAATAAATGAACCAATAAAATTAATCCTGCACTACAATAAACACTTTAATGTTTCTGTCTGCACCTGATACTGAGACCTTAACTGTTGGTATTTTTATATTCTTCTTATTTTTTATATCTTGTGTGATTTCTTGTTTTTGTTCTTTTGAAACTCTGGCACAACAATTTCCTGCAGGATCAATAAAGTTCTATCTTATCGTAGAGCTCAGCTGAACATCTTTCTTGGTTTTCATCTGGACCAACAACGTGTGCGTTAAAACCTCCTGCAGGTTCCTTTTTGTTTTAGATAAGGCTGAATACCGCACTTGCCGCCATACTCATTGCACCGCTGTACAAGTCGCATCTATTATGCGTCACCGCTGACCACCCAGAAACGTGGGCCGTTGTTGTGCCTAAAATTGATTGGCTGTCAAATGGCAGCCATGGGAGCGTGCATGGGAGGACTTTAACAAGAATTTAACAAGATTAACACTTAAGCTCCCCTGACATCATCTTTGAACTTTCCATAAAATGGCACAACATATATATATTTTAAGATTGAACTATGATCCTTTTTGCTAAAACAATGTTAAATGAATGAAAATTCCTCTCAAAAATAGTTTAAAATTAGCGCCGTTTTTTTACACGGTAAATCCGGGTTTTTCCGGTCATGTGATCGTGACGTCACATCCAGACTCTGCTCCAACGCGCACATTGAATACAATGGAGAAAGATACAAACGCATCCGTCGAATTTAGCCATTTAAAACTTTAGATTTTAGCGATTTGTCTTCAGTGAAGCCAGTTATTTTGAGTGATCAACAAGAAACAGCAGGTTATAATTTTTTTTCTGCTGCTGCTGTTTTTTGTAGACTTTTCAATTCAGGAAGTGAGCAGCTGTGTGGAGTTACAGGAGCTGCAAGTTGACGAGGCAGAAGGAATTCTACAACATCTAAATCGTTTACACAGCACTGAAATGGTAATATATTAATTAATGTTTCTAATAATTATTATTCAATTATTCAATTATTCAACATTAATTTGTAGTTTAAAAAATTAGTCCCTTTTTAAATATTTAGATGTTTATTCTAACATACGTTCTGAAAAACATCATTCATATTTCCAGTTGTAATTTGCATTTTTACATGCACTAAATGTTCACTAAATATAAAAAAAAATGTTTATATGTCAATCATTAAATTTAAAAATAAATTTATATCAAATACCGTCAAAAAACATAAATTTCCATAGCTGGATCATCGTCTATTTGTTTTCAGCTGTTTTAATAAAAATATCAGTTTGTGTTTTCAGGTTTCCAGGTCTCCAGTCCATCACAGAGACACCTGGACAGGTCTCCAGTCAAGACATCTCAGCTGCATTTTTTGGACAAAACAGGACAGATGAAATCAAACGGATTCATAAAGATGCATCTAAAATTGTTTTTGTTTTAAATAAATGTAAATTTACAACAAAATAAAAAAATCTTGATGGATAAAAATACACAAATAAAAACTACCGGTAGTTAAAAATTTCAGAACGTATGTTTATGTTTGTTTATGTTTATTAAATTTGTTCATTTTTTTACAAAAGAAACAATACAAGACAATCCCATAAATGATAATGTACAAAATATATAAAAAAAAATGAAAGGTAGCAGAAAGAAGAATGAATCTTATTATATCTGCCCCTTTTTTCCAACAATCAGATTAAACAATAATAATCTTCAACCAACAGTACAAAATGACTAACTCTTTCTAATTTTCTAACTAATACAATACATGTATGTTAGAATAAACATCTAAATATTTTAAAAGGGACTAATTTTTTAAACTATAAATTAATGTTGAATAATTATTAGAAACATTAATTAATATATTACCATTTCAGTGCTGTGTAAACGATTTAGATGTTGTAGAATTCCTTCTGCCTCGTCAACTTGCAGCTCCTGTAACTCCACACAGCTGCTCACTTCCTGAAGTGAAAAGTCTACAAAAAACAGCAGCAGCAGAAAAAAAATTATAACCTGCTGTTTCTTGTTGATCACTCGAAATAACTTTGGCTTCACTGAAGACAAATCGCTAAAATCTAAAGTTTTAAATGGCTAAATTCGACGGATGCGTTTGTATCTTTCTCCATTGTATTCAATGTGCGCGTTGGAGCAGAGTCTGGATGTGACGTCACAGTCACGTGACCGGAAAAACCCGGATTTACCGTGTAAAAAAACGGCGCTAATTTTAAACTATTTTTGAGAGGAATTTTCATTCATTTAACATTGTTTTAGCAAAAACGATCATAGTTCAATCTTAAAATATATACTGTATATGTTGTGCCATTTTATGGAAAGTTCAAAGATGATGTCAGGGGAGCTTTAAAAACAATGGCCCTCATTCATGAAACTGTTCGTATTATTATACTACGTTTCTCCTACTTTTGTTCTTAAGAAGCGTTCGTAAGAACATGCCACGTCAGATACAACAAACTCTTCTATCATGAGGAAACGTGTGTAAATGGCTTGCTTAAATTTGATGAATTCCACCTGTTCGATCCACATGCTCGTGCACGCGTGAGGTTATTTACATAATTCCCCACCCCTCAAAACACCATATAAGGATCTAGTTTCCTGCCACCGCGAGCAGGAAGTGTCCATTCATTCAAACTCAAGAAGTAAAAAAAAAAGAACTTTACGCTCTGAGTTCTGCTCTCAGTCGCGCACCGCTACCCCCCCCCCCCCCCCCCCAAGTGTCGGATGTGTTTTTGAACAGAAGCATTTTAAAGTGTCTCGAAACTACAGTTAACTTCTTTTATTTACTTATTCTTTTATTTATTTATCTTTTATTCTTTTATTTCTTTTATTTACTTATCTTTTATTAACTTATTTTATTTTATAACTTTTATTTGTTACAAATAAAGTCCAGTTGTTCTGTATTGAACGCCTTTTTTGATTTTACAGTTAACTTCATATTAATATAGTGCATGTTCTCCCATGGGTCGTACTGTATCAGAAATCAAGAATAAATGGTTTGATCTGAAAATGGCTTCAAAGAAACGTCTCGCCGCAGCACGGACAGGAGGTGGTGGTCAGGAGGTGGTCAAGGATTGTCGTGCCGACATGACAGCAGGAGGAGGTGCTCGCTCCGTGAGTGGCACGGGTTGGAGATGCTCGCGCCGTGACTGGCACGGGTTGGAGATGCTCGCTCCGTGACTGGCACGGGTTGGAGATGCTCGCTCCGTGAGTGGCACGGCTTGGAGGTGCTCGCTCCGTGACTGGCACGGGTTGGAGATGCTCGCGCCGTGACTGGCACGGGTTGGAGATGCTCGCTCCGTGACTGGCACGGGTTGGAGATGCTCGCGCCGTGACTGGCACGGGTTGGAGATGCTCGCTCCGTGACTGGCACGGGTTGGAGATGCTCGCGCCGTGACTGGCACGGGTTGGAGATGCTCGCTCCGTGACTGGCACGGGTTGGAGATGCTCGCGCCGTGACTGGCACGGGTTGGAGATGCTCGCTCCGTGACTGGCACGGGTTGGAGATGCTCGCGCCGTGACTGGCACGGGTTGGAGATGCTCGCTCCGTGACTGGCACGGGTTGGAGATGCTCGCGCCGTGACTGGCACGGGTTGGAGATGCTCGCTCCGTGACTGGCACAGGTTGGAGATGCTCGCTCCGTGAGCGGCGGCTTGGAGGTGCTCGCTCCGTGACTGGCACGGGTTGGAGATGCTCGCGCAGAGAGTGGCGCATGGCGCGGTGGTGGACGAGGGGCGAGGGGGCGGGGGAGGCCACGCACGGGTGGCGCGGTGGTGTACGTGGATCGGGGGGGCACGGGCGCCCACGCGCAGGTGGCGCGGTGGTGTACGGGGTGCGGGGGGGGGGGTTTGAAGCCGCTTCATTTTAATTTAACCAATATGTGTCGTTGCATTTAATTGTTTTTATACTCAAAATATTCTCTAAATAACGAAATATGAGGTTATTAGTGGAGAAAAGCGTCTGGAGAGCAGCGGACTACTGTTCGTAAAATATACGACAGGTCTGGACCACACGTAGATTTTGTTCGTATCTGAAAAAAATCTTAGGATACGAAAATATTGTTGGATGCCATAAATGATCCTAAATCACTCGTAAGCACAGTTTAAGAACAATTCTGTGCGTACGAACGGTTCATGAATGAGGGCCATTGACTGTATTTGTTTGCTCGACATCATAGTAAAGTGGTGTCTCAGATTAACTTTTTCTTAATAAACACACTTTGATAGTCAAATCAGCTGCATTTCACCTGGGCAATGCAGCAAAATGCGGCTGATTTGATGTTTGCTGCAGGAGTTCTGGAGCGAGACAAAGGTGGCTTGGTATGGCAAGCCAAGTGTCCAATTATTAGCCACTTTTACCTATTAATGAGACACTTGGATTGCCATATAACTCGAGGGCCCTCTCCTGGCTGAAAATGCTAGTGTTCAATATTTTCCATATCAGAATAAATAAAATTGTCAAATCTCAGCCAAAGATTGGTTACAATTATGTGAAAAAAACCCAGAAATAAGTCGCTTCACTGCATAAGTCGCAGGCATGTTTATTCATGCAAAGACTTATACAGCGAAAAATATGGTAAATGGAAATTTAAAACTGTAGCAACAACCAAAACAGCTGGGTTGAAAAATTCTGAGTTATAAGGATTCAAGAATTCAAAGATTCAAGGTTCTTAATTTGTCATTCGCACCCCATATGGTACATGAGGTGGAACGGAATTGTGTACACAGGGTCTCACAATAAAATGTAAAAGAAAAACAGTGATAACATCTAAGATATGAACTAATAAGAAAAACATTAACTAAATATACACTAAGCACTAGTGGCATAAAAACATTACGTCGAACAGCAGCGTGAACATGAGTCTTCCATTTACTGATCACCTGATGATTTCATTCAATGTTAATCTTAAATATTCCTCAGATAAACCTCAACGCACTCTTTCCTTCCGTAATATCAAGAATATCAACCATGACACTCTTTTATCTCATATTAATAATACCCTCTCCACTTTCAACTCCTCGAACCCAGATGATCTCGTCACATTATATAACACCAGCCTAACCAACATCCTTAACTCTGTTGCTCCCCTGAAAACCCGGACTGTTTCCTTCTCCAACTCTGCACCCTGGTTCACTCCAGCACTCCGCTCCCTGAAAACCAAAGGTCGGCGGCTAGAGCGTCTTTATAAAAAATCCGGTCTCACAATTCACAAGGAACTTTATGCAAACCACCTCATCCATTACAAGAACAGTATTTCTCAAGCCAAATCCAGCTACTTCTCAGACATCATCAGTTCTAATGTTGGTAATTCAAAAACATTGTTCTCTCTCCTTCACCGTTCTGTCTCATCTCCTAACTCCCTGCCCTCTCACATGGTTTCCACAGAATTTTGCAACTCCATTATGTCATATTTCAATGAAAAGATTATTTCAATTCATAAACACCTTGGACCAAATACTGCCCCCAGCATCCTTGTTGAACTCCCCCCTCCCTCCCTCCCTTTCTCTGTCTTCTCCCTCCCCTCTGCTGATAACATTGCTGACATTATCAGCAAGTCCAAGTCCTCATCCTGTCAACTTGACCCATTCCCACAGTTCTTGTTAAATCCTGTCTCCCGTCTCTGCTCCCTATCATCACTAATATCATCCACTCCTCCCTAACCTCTGGCATTGTTCCCACAGCCTTCAAATCTGCTGCCATCACCCCCATCATCAAGAAACCAGGTCTTGACTTCACCAACTTCAGTAATCTTCGTCCGATCTCCAATCTGCCCTTCATCTCCAAGATCCTTGAAAAAACTGTTGCTAGTCAACTTCACTCTCACCTGTCCAACAACAACATTTATGAAGAGTTTCAATCTGGATTTCGCCCCCACCATAGCACCGAAACAGCTCTAGTAAAAATTACTAACGACCTTCTTCTTGCTGCTGACTCTGGTCTTCTGTCCATCCTCATTCTTCTTGATCTAAGTTCTGCCTTCGACACCATCTGTCATTCTATCCTCCTCAACAGACTAACCTCCATCGGCATCTCAGGTACCCCGTTAGACTGGTTCACCTCCTATCTCTCTGACCGCACTCAATTCATTCAGCTTAAATCCTTCCGTTCCCAGTCTTCCCCTGTCTCCACGGGTGTCCCCCAAGGCTCTGTCCTCGGACCCCTCCTCTTCATCATTTACCTCCTTCCTCTAGGCCACATCTTCCGCAAACATGGCATCCATTTCCACTGTTATGCTGATGACACGCAGCTCTACCTGTCATCAAAACCTAACTCCACCCACCCGCCCTCCATCCTCACCGACTGTCTCATTGAGCTTAATCACTGGTTTTCTAACAATTTCCTTCAACTAAACAGCAACAAAACAGAAGTCATTCTCGTCGGTACCAAAAACTCTATTTCAAAATCAGAACATCTTCTCGTCCCCCTTAACAACTCTCTGCTATCCCCCTCCCCTCAGGTCAAGAGCCTCGGTGTCATCCTCGACACCACTCTTTCCTTCACTTCACACATCAACAATATTACTCGGTCTGCCTATTTCCACCTCCGTAATATTAACCGTCTCCGTCCTTCTCTCACGCCCCGCTCCACAGCCATCCTGGTGCACAGTCTTGTGACTTCCCGTATTGATTACTGCAACTCCCTTCTCTACGGCCTCCCCAACAAATCTCTCCACAAGTTACAGATGGTCCAGAACTCAGCTGCCCGTGTCATCACTCAAACCTCCTACTATAACCACATCACTCCTGTCCTGCAGCAGCTCCACTGGCTCCCGGTTAAATCACGCATCATCTTCAAAATTCTACTTCTCACGTTCAAAGCTATCCACAACCTTGCCCCTCCTTATCTATCTGACCTCCTACAAATCTCCATCCCATCACGCTCTCTCAGGTCCTCCTCTTCACTACAACTCCATGTACCCTCTGCCCGCCTCTCCACCATGGGGAGCAGGGCCTTCACCTGCTCTGCCCCTCACCTCTGGAACGCTCTACCGCCCGACCTTCGAAACACCACCTCCCTTTCTCTGTTCAAGACTGCCCTGAAAACACATCTCTTTAGACTAGCTTATCATTAACTTTACTAAATGTATTTTTATCTTCCATTTTATATCCTTTATGTATTTTATATTTCAATTTGTCGCTGATAATGTTTGCTCTGTATTCACTGTGTTGGTTTGTTAAGTGTCCTTGGGTGTCATGAAAGGCGCTTTTAAATAAAATGATTATTATTATTATTATTATTATTATTATCTGTGTGAGCAGATGAGCACGAATGAGCACAGCAACACGAAACAGATCAGCAGCAACATGATGTGATTCTTCACATTGATTATTCTGGTTAGAGATTCATTAGTCTAACAGCCTCAGGGTAGAAGCTGTTCCTCAGTCTAGTGGTTCTACACTTAAAGCTGCATTCTGCAGTTTCTGGAGAACGCTGGAGACTTAGAAATATTTTCAACAGGGAAAAGCATTCTGCTCCCTCCCCCTCAGAGCCATATGGCTCTGAGGGGGAGCAGAATGCCACAGTCCGTGCTCTGCTGAACTTGAGTTCTGCTCCGCCTCCTGCTGCATGTCCGCTCGGAGCCGCTTCAATATTCTGTGTTTATATGTTAATAAAACGTTCTAAAAAAATAAAATAAAACCATGAAGCGCTAGTCCAGCACACCAGAAGACCAGGAAATCTTCAGAGCCTCGGGCAGCCACGTTGAACCCTACTTTAATTCGCTCGTGACAACTGCACTTCCTCATTCATTGCAGTCGGCAGAGGGAGCGGTACAGAGCGGTGAATGAAGCGATTATTTGACTTTTGAAAAAAAAAATAAAAGTCCTGATCAGGGATTAAGAAGGGGAATTTAATACATTTGTGTCACATACAAAACAGTCCTGCATCGCTTTCCAATCCTTTGAACGAGAATGTGCGCGGCGCTGGGGCTGGGACAGGTGGGGGCGTGGGTTGGGGCGTGAGAAGCTCTGTTGAGGACAACTGGAACGCAGCTTTATTGGCTGAATAAAAACTCTGTTTTTATTGGCTGGAAAACGGCGGGTCACTTTTTCTTTTTAGAAATGCTTATTTACCACCTGGAGAAGCAAGGGGACAATTTTTTTTTTCAGAGATTACCTGGCAAACATCAGTCTGTCAGGAGATGTGGCAGAGTGAAGAAATATGTTTATAAAAAATGTTACATACAGCTCCTTTAATGCTCCTCAACCTCCTGCCTTAGGGGAGCGGGGCAAGAAGTGTGTGTGCTGGGTGAGTGGGGTCCTTCATGATGGACTGAGCTTCTCAGATCAGCTCGTCTCAGCTGCCTGAGGAAATAGAGTCTCTGATGAGCTAGGTGTTTGTTCTTTCTTAAATCATTCATGATATAAAAGCATATGCTTTTAAATTCACTTGCATACACAAAACAAACAAACAAAAAACTTATCCTGCAGTAAAAAAAAGTTTTATCTTCTTTTGTTAATTTTCTCCTATAGTCCCGTGCGACATAAAGGTTGAATGAACGCACCAACATGTGAAGCCTTTTAAAGGAAAAGTGACTTTAACGTGGTTTCTTCAATCCAGATGGACTAAACACACTGTGGGACAAACTACAGTTTGCTTTGCCAGGGCTCTGTAACATTTAGCATGTACATACAAGAAACTTTTGCAGCAAATTGTGAGGAGGAGGTCAGGGAGGAGGGACTCAGCTTTAACACATCTTTTCTTTCCAGCAGGTGGAGCCACAGCAACAGTGACTGTCAACGCTGAAACATCATGTTGTTATGATGTTATACTCACAAGCACTGAAAGTTCTAGACCAGAAACCATTGAAGTGGCACCACTGTAAAATACTTGATAAATATAACCTATTAAGCTTTGACAATTTTTTTTTAATTTCTTGTTTAAAATTAACTTTTAATAAAAATCGCCTCAAAAATGCAAAAAACGCCTAAAAAAACACACCCAAATTAAATTAGAAACTGTTCTTGAACCCTTTGGAGTACAAGCAAAAGCTTGGTGTCTTTGTAAAGATAACACTTTGAATTTTTTGTTTCAGCAGTCAAATTTGTTGTATCTTTTATTATTTTGTATTTATTTAAGTGAGAACACACAGAAATCAAGCATTTTTTTTGCCTCGCCTGAAAATGTTTATATTTGTCAAGCACCTGCAGACTGACACAAGAAGATATGGACTGGAAATTGATATGAGCCTAAAGAGTGAAGTCTTTACTATGACAGGTTCAAATTTGAAGTCAATAGCATAAAAATTGAGAATTTTGTGCCTGTTTATTTATGTGCATGTTCAGGCGGACCTCAAACCTATCCAAACCTATCCAAACTGTGCCAAATGGGTAACACCAACTTCAAAAGTCTGTAACTTCTGAATACTTCAACATACAGACTTCAGTGAGGGCTCTGTTGAAAGCTTACATCAAGGGGGACCCTGTTCCATTCCTAGATTTACTCTCAACCCGATTGAAATAACTGTAAAAGATGAAAAACAGAGTAAAATGTTCTTTTTGTTAGTGTACATAAAAAAGGCTCCTCAAAAAGTACTTTTTGTAAACAAATCTATATATTCAAGATTCAAGAGCATTTATTAACATTGCACCAATTTTCATCGATACAGCGTGATTATGTATTCACAGTCATCCAGGAGAGGGTTTTGAGTGTGAAAAGCTGCTGCCTTATCAAAACACATGACATGTTCTTCAGCGCGGCCTCTCTCATCCGTCTCAGGATGAAGGTCAAAGGTGGGAAAACAGGGAAAGAAACCATGGGGGTTACAGCGTTGATATTAAAAAAAATGAATCACATTTTGTCTGCAAGACACCGCATGACCCAGTAAAAACCATATCATAAGCACATTTATGACAGTTACATGTTGCAGGTTGAAACTGAGGCAGGGAGGATCTGTCCATGATACATTCCGGATGCCTCCGATAGGATACAAGAGAGACAACAGAAAAGGTCACATAACAATAAACAGCCATAAAATGCATGTAAAAGAAAAAAGAAAATTAGTGTTATAAAACAAAATAAAATCAAGCAACATTACTAAATGGGGTACAATAAAACAGGAACATATCTGTGTTGATTTTAAAGTTTAAAGATGAGAAAAAATGTGTTTGTTTTTTCTCCCACAGAGCATTTTTAAAACAATTTCTGAGCACAAAAGTGATGTATTTAAAAAATAATAAATAACATAATAAAATAATTAAATAAACTATTTATTTGGCTTTTAAAATGAAACAAATGTGACCAGTGGCGGTCCTAGCCTATTTGGCGCCCTGTGCGAGAAACCCCAACGGGGTTTTGAATAAAATAGATTTCATTTCCTGCATTCTGGTGTGTTGTTTAACATCTAGTTTTACCTACATATATAAACTATTCAATAACTATTTTAGAGTTAATGGCAGAACAATAAGTGGCTTGAGACAAACGTAGCATTAACACTGTATGAACATTATTCAAGAATTGTTTCTATAAGAACATTATCAAATATTTTATGGGAAAACACATTTTGACTTAACCAATTAATATATTTTCCCTTTCATTGCAGGCTTTATGTATTTAGTATCTTACTTTGAATTATTAAAAATATAACGTGTCACTACTGTCGTTTAGAAAGTGTTTATATTGGAACTAATGCGTGTTTGTTGACACACAGTTAGAACAGCTCACCTGTTCCTTCATACTGACAGGAACAATCCCCTCATCACTCCTGTGCTCCTGACACTAAATCACATTTTAAAAATTGTCATAACTCAACACAAATCTCCCCTTTTTACAAATACTTATGATCAATTCAGGCCAGTTTCATTAAAGGGTTGAATCATCTAACATCTCAGGGCACTTTTCATAGAGCAGGTCTTCACCAGACTCATATAATATTATTTAAATTATATAACTGTATGTTATGTCACAATGCCACACACCACAAAATTCATTGACTTGATAATTAACTTGAACGGTGTTTTGCAGCAAAATTCAACATCATTACCTGTTTTATCTCTCTCATTTACAAACTGCAGCTGTTTGAGTGAAACATGTGACAATGTTTGCACATTTAGCTGCGTCTCTTTTCAGAGCCTTTCTCTTTTTAATTCTTCTCTTCTCTGCATCACTCTTGCTTTTCCCCCCTTCAATCTTTCCACTGATCGCACTTACGTGTCACCTCCGGGCACGTAACAAAAACGAAACTAAAAGTGGAGGCGGGGGGCACTGGGTTGAGAAGGTGCAGCCCCCGCAGCTGCTGCGGTGATAAACTGATGACATGGGAATAAATGAAGGGCGGGGCGGCCCAGGAGCAGCGCGGTAGTGGTGTTCTTTGTTAAAAACAAAAGTTGTAAAAGATTTTTTAAATTTAAAACGAGGGAGTACTTGAAACGAGGAGCGGCGTCGCCTCTTCTTCTTCTTTTCTCTTTTTCCTAAACTGCGCAATGTTATGCCGCCCCCTGCTGGAGGCCGCCCTGTGCGGCCGCCCAGTTTGCACATAGGAGGAACCGTCACTGAATGTGACAGTCTGACCCGTTTAGACTAATAACATTTGATATGATTGTTGTTCACTCATGAATATAACAACTGCTTCACCGTATTTTGCCGGCTCATTATTCTTGATAAGATTCATGTTTTCCTGTTTGAAAGTCTGAATATTAAAATGGTTTCCCTCTCTAAAACCAATGCTTACTGAGCTGGTAAAAAGCAGCTTGTTTTACGCAGCAGCTCCTGGAAATTAGCACAGAGGTCTGATGAGGCGAGAAGCCGGAAATAAAAAAAGCCTAAAACAAACTGTGGAGCGGCTCAAGATCTATTAAACGACCATGATTGGGAATTAAGGCCCAGTTAAAGCCTGTTTGAGAGGCTGAGGAGCGTCAAGGCGCAACTATTCATGTCTGGGGAGCTGGGTCAATAGGTTGGGGAAGTTCACAGGACCTGAATCCATTTTCATGCAAATGCAGAGAACAAGACGTAAAGCTCATCGAGTTGGAAGATATAAATGACTGGACGATCATCATGCTCGAGCCTGGCCTCCTCACGAGTTCACCGCAAACATCTTCTCTCACAAAGCCACGTGAGTGACGAGAACAAGATTTAAATTCAACTCTTCAGACCAACAGTTAAAAGCAGTCCTGCTTCATCACAAACACCCGTTTCAGAGTTGTTGGGTGTATTCCTCAGCTTCAATGAGCCCTGATGAAAGCCTCCCTGTTTGGCTCTGGTGTGGCACCAGATTGCACGTCTGAAACCAGAGATGTCTGGATGAACACGCGTGTCTGTCGGCTGGTGTCGGGTCAAGTTGTGTTCCAGGAGAACCAAAGGTCAGGACTCTGTGTCCAGGGGGAGGGTAATGACCCTCTCTGGACCTGAAGGGTCACCATCAGACGTGCAGTTGGTTTGTGGATCACAGCGGTGACGTTGGGTTCATTGTCTGCGTCTGTTCAGCCTGAGAGGAGACGTGATGGATCAATGCACCAAACTTTCTACAACTTTATGTTCCTGTCGTCAGAGATGAGGGTCTCCGGGTTTGTGCGGGGTCCATTTTATGGATTTCTCCTTTATATCCACGTGTTTGACGTTCTTATCAACTTTTGTTTCTAAAACAAATTGTGATAAGATCTAAAATAAATTGCTTGTGGGAGGCAACCTGCATGATCAAAGCTCAAAGAATGTTCTGGTAAAGACGTGTGAGCTTTCAAATCTTGTAAATTAGGAAATGCAGAGAACTGATTACAAAAACATACCAAAATATATGTTTTAGGAGGATTGGCATGTGGATGAATTTAGACGTGGAACAAACACAGCCTTATCTCAATCATGATCATATCTCTCTAGTTTTAGCTTCTCTCCATTGGCTCCCTGTCGAGTCCAGAATTGAATTCTAAATCTTACTTCTAACTTACAAAGCTCTCAACAACCTAGCTCCATCTTATATTACAGATCTTATTGTTCCATATTTTCCTAAAGGAGCACTTTGCTCTCAGACTGCAGGTTTACTCACAGCTCCTAGAGCAGGGGTGTCAAAGTCAAATACACCGAGGGCCAAAAAAACAAATTTGCTACAAGCCAAGGGCCGGACTGGTTCAATGTTTATTATAAGGGGGTGATATAAAAAAAAATTCTTCTTTCTGCACTCTTTTCATTCAATGTTTTCTTATTGATTAATTTGTTTTATTCTGTCTCTATTAAATGAATGAATAAATGAATTAAATAAAATATTAAATAGCTTTACATCTGCTAAGTTCTTGGCACCAACCAACACAGACATGTTCCTGCTTTTAGTATTTTACATTGTTTTATAATGTAGCTGTTTATGTTTCGTTTTTCTTAAATACAGTTTTCTTATGATTTTTAATTAATATGTTTTTATGCTGGTGAAGATTCTCAGTCGTCCAGGACATGATAAAATCAAAAGGCGTTCAATACAAGATCAACTGGACTTTATTTGTTGCAGAAAACGTTTCGACTCCTATCCAGGAGGCTTTTTCAATTCAATTCAATGAAACAAACTGTGAGAGTTTGGAGTTATAACAGAACCACGCACCATCATATGTAAATTGCAAGCTGAGGTAACACATACATGTAAATTGACAGATCACACCTTAACAGTAGGGGGTTCCCTTGAGGTCTCTGACAGAAGACACAACACTGTATGTAAATTGACAAAAAACACCTCCTAATATGTTTTTATGATTGTTTACTGTTGGCTGCAATTATCAATCTGCGAAATCCTTCATTTTCTACAGCTGATAGCTGTTGGTCATTAATTATGATGAAGTTTAACAACTTATCGGTGAACATTTGAGCTCCGTGGCTTCAGCGGTGTGTTTTTATTGTTCAATCCGGGGCGGGCGCTCTGATTTCGGTCAGCAGCTCTCAGCCTGTCCCTCCTATGAGACGGTCAGACAGCGGGTCGGACTGCACGCAGCTGGCCGCGGTCGGTTTCCCTGTTTCGGTTCAGCGAGAGTGGCGTCAGCTGAAGCCCCAGAGCTCGAATGTCCAACGTAAAACTAACTTGACTGTGGTTTAATGTGGCGCTATGGTTCTGCAGACATTGCACGTTGCTGTCTTTGGGTGTTTAGTGTAAAATACTTCCACACAGCGGACATGTTACTATGAAAAGTTGGCTAGCTTTTAGCTAAAGTGCTACTCACTCAGTCCGCACGCTGTAGCTGGCTGCAAGCTATGAAATAGATTTCCTGAATGTGACGTGAGGTGGGTCTTGTTACTCTGGGTTCATGAGAGACGACTCCGGATCGGATCGGCCCCATCCCTACTACTGTTGCATTGTGGGGAATGTAGTGTTGGTGCGTGCAAAACACCAGCGGGCGACTGTGGCCTGCGGGCCGGTTCTAATAGTAATTAAATATCATCCAGGGGGCCATAGATAATTAATTTGCGGGCCGAATCTGGCCCGCGGGCCTTGACTTTGACATATGTGTAGTTTCCAAGAGCTGAATGGGAGGAAGATGTTTCAGTTCTCAGGCTTCTCTCTTGTGGAACCAACTTCCAGTTTCTGTCTGTGAGGCTGACACATTGTCCAGTTTTAAGACTTTCCTTTTTGATAAATCCTATAGTTAGGGTTAGCTTGTTGTGCTGCTATAGACTAGACTAGATTAATGGAGGACAAATTGACCTAATTTCCTTAAATTAATTGTTAAAATTAAATAGTTTTCATTTGATACTATGTCCATCTTAACATGTGATTCTTGACCTGCCATTGTGTATCTGTTCCTACCAAACCCAGCAGATGAAGCAGATGGCTGCTTGTCCTGAGCCTGGTTCTACTAAAGGTTTCTTCCCCATAAGGGAGTTTTTCCTTTCCACTGTCGCCTTCATGCTTCATGCTCCTTCATGGAGTTGCTCCCGGTAGGACTGGATGGCGCCTTGCATGGCAGTCTGCCGCTACCGGTGTATGAATGTGTGTATGAATGGGTGGATGGTTGGTATTGTAAAGCACTTTGGGGCCCCTCATAGGGGGCTGGAAAGCAGCTCCATTTACCATTTACCATGCTTGCTCAAGATGAGCGTTCTGTGGTGGAGTTAAACTCAAAGCAGTCTGCTCCTCAGATAAATAATGTTAAATTATTATTTTTATATATTAATGTTTCTGTTTGGTGCCCTGAGACGACTTCTGTTGTGACTTGGAGTTTTATAAAAGATTTGAACTGAATTGAATAAGTTGGTTTGAATCTTAAAGTTGAATGTTTTTATTTTTCCTTCATCTTTTCTCTGGGTTTTAACAAAGCTCATTTTGGTTTCATTCAAATTTGTCTTGACTTTTTTATTTTGCCGTGTTTCTGTTCAGCTCTGACTTTGAGTTCAAAATTACCCATTTCCTGTTTTCTCTCTTAAAAAAAATAATTTATTTACACATTTAAACGAATATTCGCACCTGACGTCATGAGTCTTTCGTTCATCAGTATATTTGGTTTATTGGTCACTCTTTGGCATATCTTCTTTTTTCTTGATATCTATTTTTTTTAGTTTATTTTGTTTTTGCTAGTTGAACTCTCAAAGTTACGATTAGATAAGTTTGGATCTGTAATTTTCCTCTATGCGTCTCCACATCTGGCTTGTTTCATGACAAACTGAAGTAAATTTATTATGAAGCTCCAAACTTAAAGGTTCAGTCTGCAGTTTCTGTAGAACAGCAGCACTTAGAAAAATTTCAACAAGCAAAGCATTCTGATCCCTCCCCCTCAGAGCCATATATGGCTCTGCCCCCTTGTGGTCTGTTGAAATTTGAATTCAAGCTCTGTTTTTATTGGCTGATTCAAATTCAAGCTCGGTTTTTATTGGCTGGTTACAAACTTTGTTTTTATTGGCTGGAAAATGGCGGGTCACTTTTTCTTTTTAGAAATGCTTATTTACCACCTGGAGAAGCAAGGGGACAATATTTTTTTTTAGTTTTTTCAGAGATTACCTCTCTAACATCAATCTAGTGACAGAGTGAAGAAATATGTTAAAATATATATTGTTTGAAAAGTTACAGACTACATTACAATCTTACATACCCCAGCTTTAACCTAAATATGTAGCAAAATTACTGACCATGATTATCACTTTAAAAAAAGTCATACATAATTACTCAGATACTACTGTAACTTGTTTATTTCCTTTAATGGTCTTTTTTTTTATTAATCATTTGTTTTCAGTGTTATTTCCTGCCTCTGTCCAAGGTGCTGACAATAACCAAAAACTCTTCTTTCCCAGGTCACGAAGATGAAATGCTGAAAAAAAACATTTTTTTAAAATAAACCCACAGCCAAAAGAGTTGTGCTCCATTTGATTGAGGAATACACTTTTAGATGACATTTAAAGAAAATACACAAGTTCTTAAAAACTTGTACCTTTAAGGCTTTTTGGCATTTATTTTTTTCATTCTTTACAGCTCACGAAATATTTTGCAATCCGTCTAAATGAATAAACAAAGTTTTGGTCATTACAAATATTTACAACCTTCAAAAAACAAAAACAACAGTTACAGTTTTTGACATTTTTTAACAGTTTTAAGAATGTGTTTTGAATAAACCTTTTTTAAGTTGCTAAACCAAAGCAGTTTGCGCATTTCACAAAATGTAGTTTTAAATTTGTTTTCAAAAAACGACACATGTGGCTCTAAAATCTGCCTCGTTTGTTTTTTGCAGAACATAATGTGTTGAATACGTTTGTTCAGATACATCTGGCTTCAGCTCACCTTCACACCTAAAAGAAGATTTTCTTCTGTTAAACTGTTTAAAACATGCAGGAAGAAACAAACAAATCAATGTTTGTTTGTGTATAAAAAGTTTTTTTACATGACGTGACATTTATTGAAGCTTTTTCTGATCACAGTTCAGTTCTGCAGCCAGATTCACCAAGAAGGAGCTTTCTGGACATGTTGAATCCCGTTGGGAAACAAGGTGACTCTTTCTCTGCCAATTTTCACCCTCTCACTTATTCAACGTAACTCGAAACATACGTCCAAACTGCACCTTATACGTACAGTCCTGTATTACCAAGCACTTAGCCTATCCTAAGACAGTACCCTACATAATTATAAAAAAAACACATACAGTAAATTTGGAGCCACAATGAAGGGGAAAAAAGTTAATTTCTTACTCTGGACTGCTGGTGAAGCCATTTCCTCCGTTTCTCCGTCCCTCCTCCGGATTCTCCATTCGTTTACGTTGTAAAACCGCCGTCCACAAAGCAGCTACTTTTCCACAGCTGCTGCCTGTCCAGCTTGCTCCAACAAGTTTTGTTTTGTTTTTTGAATGTCCAGAGGACCAGACTTACGGTAGCTTTTTTATAGTACAGGCAGCTGTAGCCTCCACAGCTAGCAAAACCGGAAACTGCGTAAATCGGCTTCAAAATAAACTTTTTCCAAAAAAAAAACAAAAAATGAAATGTACATATACAGTATATATATTTTATTTTTTATTTATTTATGGAGATGCGTGTCGTAACCACGAAACGTCGTAAGTCGAGGACTACCTGTAGTTTTAAAAGAGTGAAAATAAAAGACTGAGACTAAGTGTGTGTGTGTGTGTGTGTGTGTGTGTGTGTGTGTGCGTGTGTGCGTGTGTGTGCGTGTGTGTGTGTGTGTGTGTGTGTGTGTGTGTTTGCTGGTTTTAGGGACTAATAGGTGGTTTGGGTGCTGGCTGATGTGTGAAAATGATAAATGTGAAATTTGTTCAAACGTCTGGATGGTGTTATTTAAGGCCTTGGGTAGATGTAAGGAGAAAGGGGGTGGGGGTTGGGGGGTATAGATTGTGTCCAGCTGTTAGACCTGGGGGGGCTTAGGGGTCCTGAGTCTCTCTGACAGGCTGTCCTTTTCACCAGCACATAGCTGGGCCCTCCAGCCCGCTGCTATAACAACACTCCAACCTCTCTGATAGTAACACCATGCAGCCTATGCTGGGGCGGGGGGGTCTGGGGAGGAGCGACAGGGATGAATGAGGAGTCGAGACGTTCTGTGAACTTGAACTTGACTGTCATAATGAACGACCGGCGGGCTGCGATGGAAATGCGCTCGTGGGAAACTTTGTTCTGCGGCGAAGCAAACGAAAGACTTTTAATGTGAAGGAGCCAAAGTTTTATTCAGATCTCACTAAAGTAACAACAATGAAGAGAGGTCAAAGAGCAGAGGTTAAAAAAAAAAGGCTGCAGTTCAGCACCTGTAGCTGTCAGCGTCGCAGGTCCAGTGTGGTCTTAGCCACTCTGGCCCAAGCGGACCCAGGAAACCAGCAGCTGTGAAAAGTTTGTTCTGTCATTGAAGATAAAACAACAACCATCCTGTTCACCCTCAGATCAGCTTCAATAATAACATTTTCATACAAAAAGCTCAGTTTTAATTAACCGAACCACATCCGAAGGTCAGCTGACCCACTAGGCAGATCAGCTTTAATTATCCATGTCTTACATTAAAGCCTGTAATAAACTTGTTATTAACAGAAATATGGCTCCAGCCCGTCAGTGCATCCACCTCTGCCCCAAAACACAGAGAGCGCCTGACAACAACATAAAATAAAAAGAAACAACCGCACAGCCAGTAATGAATTTGAGGCAGGCTCCACGTATTAACATAACTGTAGAGCAGAGGAGCAGCAGAGAGGAGGAGGAGAGGAGGAGAGGAGGAGGTCCATTTAAAGAATCAGCTTCACAAACAGACAAGGAGACAAAAGTCAAGTCAAAGTCAACTTTATTGTCAAAACTGCAATATGTACAGGACATACACAGGATTGAAATTGCATTTCTCTCAGTCCCTCGGTGCAACAGTAAACACTAAAAACACTAAAACATTTAATAAACTTAAAGGGGACCACACATGCAAAATTCACTTTTTAATGTTTTTTTACTAAACTTTGGGTATTTACTTCATAAAAAAACAGTCCTTGTGCCAAAAAAATGCACCCAGTGGTTTATTTACTCTAAGTAGATTTATTTATTTTTGATAAATACACCAGGATTCACACTTCCTGCATTTATTGACGTCACAAGCCGCCAGCCAATCAGATCAAACCTGAGTCCAGCCCCTCACCTAGCAACCCCTGGTTAGGCTCAACCCACTTCTGTATTAAACACATGACTGTTGTTTTTCATGATTTCATCTCATCTTTTGTTTATATGTTCTTAATTTCATGTGTACAGCACTTTGTTGCAGCTGTGTTTTTTTAAATGGCTTTATAAATAAAGTATAATTGTTATTTTTATGTTTTAGTTCAATTTTTAGTGTATTTGCGATCGCTGCCAACGCGCAGCCGGCAAAAATTAAACGAGCGGACCACAGGCGGAAGGACCGGGTTCGACGGGACCCTCTTCCGGCGCGATGGAGCGGAGCTTCAACTGTACAGCCTTGCAGCAGCCTCGCAGCAGGCTCGCAGCAAGAGGACCTTCTCCTTACAGATTAATTTACGGGAGACACTTGGTGAACTTTGTGTTGTCTTCACTGGAACAGCGATAACTCCCAAAATCTCATCGCGTGCAACGAGCGGAGCTGGCGAAAACCGGAAGAGGAACAAGCTAACATTAGCTTCGGATTCGGGTGGTCTAATGCTAAAAGGAGCAGCAAACTGCGGCGCGCTCAGACGGGTTTCGGTAAGTTATCTTAAGCTAACACTAACAGTAAGTCAAATGAGTAATAAAAAAAGAGCTAATTTTAAAACAACAACACATTACAGATACTGGCTGTTACAGAGGGCGTGAACAGATCGTTGAAGGGCGTGGACTTCAAGAAACCGGTCGTTCAAAACGAAAGTTAAAAATGGCAGAATTAAAAAGGGTATAATTGATTATCTAATAATTATTTTGTGCATTAAATTGAAGGAATAGGGTCTGGATATCCCACAGAAATACCATAAAAATTTAAAAAATACATCTGAGGTCCCCTTTAAGCATGAAATCAAAAAAGGCGTTCAATACAGGATCAACTGTAGCCTCTGTTGTTGTTTGGGAGGTGTTTTTTGTCAATTTACATACAGTTTTGTGTCTTCTACCAGAGACCTCAAGGGAACCTCCTACTGTTAAGGTGTGATCTTTCAATTTACATGTATGTGTTACAAACCCCCAGGTGTGATGTGTTGTTTTGTCAATTTAAATAGAATGGGCATGTTAGGTATTTTGTGGTGTTATTTCAGTTTCCAATTTCATATGTTGGTGCGTGGCTTGTATAAAACTTCTCGTTCTCACAGCTTTCATTCATTCAGAATTGAAAAAGACTTCTGGACAGAAGTCGAAACGTTTTCTGCAACAAATAAAGTCCAGTTGATCCTGTATTGAACGCCTTTTTTGATTTTATCATGTCCTGGACGACTGAGAATCTTCACCAGCTTAAGCATGAAATGAAATAATAAAAATGTAATACTGTCCTGAGTTTTTGCATACCGGTAGTATAGTTTTTTCATAGTAGTATAAAAGTATGAAAAGTTAAGGAGGAGAGGTGGTTAATTTACATCACTCACATCAAAATGTATTTCTTCAGCCTGTCATGTATTTGTCACAAGATCTGCTGAATTCTGCGCCGTCTTTTTAAGGCGTTTCTCCAAACTCCTGCTCCGTTTCAGAAGACTTTCACCACAAAAGCTACAATTAACCGTCTTCATTAACATCCTGAGTCATGCTCAGTGATCCAGGTAAAAACTCCAACAAAGTTACGTCAGGTCTAGACAGATATTTTGGTTGAAACGTTTCATCCAAAAGACTTCATCGGCCACTTCATTGCTCCTCGGACTGATGAAGTCTTTTGGATGAAAGACGAAACGTTTCAACAAAAAGGATCCGTCCAGAGGAGCTGACTTCACTTTGTTGAATATCGTCTTTAACCTCAGGTTGTTTTAATTCCATGAGATTCAATCAGAGCACAAAGCTGCCAGTTTAAAGCCTGTGAGCACTAAAAACTCTGAGCTTGGATGTACTGCAAGTCAATCTGCTCAGAGGCTCGGGCAGAACATCGAGTCTGTTCAGGCTGTATAGAAAAAAATAGAGAAACCTTTGTTGTTGGGATTTCCTTTGTTTTTGTGTTTGGGGTGGGGTATATGCATGTGCACATAGTTTGTATTCTTCTGGTTTGCTATACAACTTGTGTTTTTTTTCACTAAGTGTTGCTCCAATGTATTTCACAAATACCTGACTTGAGAAGGAAGTTAAGCTCAATGCTGGACAATAATTTATCTATTTTTGACACCACTTCTTCTTCATGAAGTATTTTAACGTCAGATTTATAAACTTCATTTCATTTCATTTATTCATTCGTATAGCACTTTACACAACCACGGTGATGGTGACCAAAGTGCTTAACAAAAAACAGTGCAATACTTAAAAAGACAACAGATTAAAAATCAAGAAAAACACAACATAATAGCAAAAATAAAACCAGAAATGTCACCACATATTTTTAATTACCAAAAGCCAGTTTGAATAAAAAAGTCTTAAGCTTCGATTTAAAATGGCCAAGTTAAGTAATCTGACGTAGATCCCGCGGGAGTGTATTCCAGAGTCGAGGTGCGGTCGCAGAAAAGGCACGGTCACCCCAACGTTTATATTTTGTCCGTGGAACAGAGAGCAGGAGCTATCTGACCTCAGAGACCTGGAGCGGGCGGGGAAACTTAACAACTCTGTTATATAAGGAGGAGCGAGGCCATTCAGAGCTTTAAAAACAAATAATAAAAGTTTAAAATCTATCCTAAAACGGACAGGAAGCCAATGTAGTGAGAATAAAACAGGTGTGATGTGGTCCCATCTAGGAGTGTTGGTTAAAAGGCGAGCTGCTGCATTCTGAACAAGCTGGAGGCGGCTCAGTGTTGACTGAGGCACACCAACATACAGAGCGTTACAATAATCGAGCCTAGAACTGATAAAAGCATGAACAGCCTTCTCCAAGTCACAACGGTTTAAAAAGGGTTTGACCTTTTTTAAAAGACGTAAATAAAAAAATCCAGACCGGACAACAGAGGCGATGTGTTTGTCAAAATGTAAAGCCTTATCAAAGGTCACTCCAAGGTTTTTCACACTGTCACTGAAGTTAATATTCACATTTCCCAGGCCAGTTGCATCTTTGTTACCAAATAAAATCCATTCTGTTTTATTGTCATTTAAAAACAGGAAGTTATTGTTTAGCCAATGTTTGATTTCAGAGATGCAGTCAAAGAGAGAACACATTGGGTTACTGGATCCAGGCCTTAAAGGTGGGGTATGTAAGATTGTAATGTAGTCTGTAACTTTTCAAACAATATATTTTTAACATATTTCTTCACTCAGTCACTATCTACTGACAAACTGATGTTAGACAAAGTAATCTCTGAAAAAAACTATAGTCCCCTTGCTTCTCTATCAGCATTTATAAAAACACTGAAAACACAAGAGTGACCAGGACACTGACAGCCAATAAAAACAGAGTTGTTTGTCACGCCCCAACCCACGCCCCCACCTGTCCCAGCCGCAGCTCGTTCTCATTCAAAGGATTGCAAAGCGATGCAGGACTGTTTTTTATGTGACACAAAATGTATTAAATATCCCTTCTTTATCCCAGAGCTGGACTTTTATTTAGTTTTTTTGCCAAAAGCCAAGTGATCGCTTCATCCTGCACTGACAGACATGAGGAAATGGATTTGTCACGACTCACGAGCGAATTAAAACATGTCCAACGTTGCTTCGTGAACCTCTGATGATTTCTGCTGGATTTTGTGTTGTTGGATGAGTGATTCATGGTTTTATTATATTTTTTAAACAGTTATATTATCATATAAACACAGAACTTCGGAGCGCAGAGACCGGAGGAGGTGGAGCATTCCAGACATTCCAGACCAGCGCTGACAGACATGAGGAAATCACGAGCGAATTAAATCATGTCCAAACGTTGCTTCGTGAACCTCTGATGATTTCTGCTGGATTTTGTGTTGTAGGACTAGCGCTCCATGGTTTTATTTTATTTTATTAGAAGGTTTTATTACCATAAACACAGAATATCGCAGCGGCTCTGAGCAGACAGCAGCAGGGGGCGGAGCAGATCCCAAGTTCAGCTGCAGAGCTCGGACTGTGCCATATATGGCTCTGAGGGGAGGGAGCAGAATGCTTTTCTGCGCTGAAAATATTTCTAAGTCCCAGAGTGTTCAAGAGTGTTCAAATATCGCAGACCCTAGCTTTAATGGTAAATAGATTTGCAAATCATCTGCACAAAAATGAAAGTTGACATTGTGGTGTCTTATACAGTAATAGATGATCCAAGTGGCAACAAGTACAAAGAAAAGAGCAGAGGGCCCAAAATGGAACCCTGGGGCACCCCACACAGAAGAGGGGCTGTAGAGGAAGAGTAGCCATTGAGCAAGATAGAGGAAGTCCTGTCAGATAAATAGGATGTGAACCACGATGCACAAAATCTGCCTGTGGTGGGAGTTGTTCCAAAAAAAAAGAAATGCTCAGCGGCTCGGTTCAGACGGACCTGCTGCTGGACAATGACACCAACGTTTTCATTCTGATGCCGACATGCCGTGAAAGCAGCCCGTGACAACGGTCTGACACTTCTTCTTCCTAAAGCTGCTGGAGAGGCCGCTGCAGTCAAATGACAGCCGGGACCAAGGCGGGAACCAAAGTCCAGTCCAGTCCAGACAGAGGCTGCTTTATAATTAATTATAATTAATTCAATTTATAACGCACTTTTCATTACTGAAAATCTCAAAGTGCTACTGCTACACATATATTGAATGCTACACACATTCATAAACCGGTGGCGGCAGACTACCATGCAAGGTGCTTTCCAGTCCTACCGGGAGCAGCTCAGGGTTAAGTGTCTTGCCCAAGGACACAACGACACATGGTGCGGGTCCCGGGAGTCGAACCGCCAACTTTCCGATCGGGAGACGACTGCCATTACCACTACACCACGGCCGCCTTGTGCTTTATGACACCGCAGCCCCTGGAAAAGTTTTTTGTTCGTTTGTTTTCCTGCCTCTTCATGGCTGCAGCTGGATCTCTCCAGGTGTTTCATTCTGTATTACTGTATTAATATTATTTATTGAACCTTTAGTTATACAGTTGGTCTCACCAAGTCACAAGTAATTTCACCAGAAACAAATAAAAACGATAGGTTTGAATTTGGCCAACGTGCGGGACATTTATTCAATGATTAAATTTTGTTTCTGTGTCAGCGACAAATGACGTTAAATGATATGATAGCAGTGTTATGATGTAAGAAAGTATAAATACTTGTACTTAAGTAGAATTTTATGGAGGCCCGGAGGGGACGTGGGGATTTTTTTTCTTTTGCGTTCCCACGCAATAGTTTTGCGTTCCCTCGCAAAACCTTTTGCGAGGGAACGCAAAACTTTGATGCAGCGTTCCGGAACCAGACGTCAATGGAGCAGGCAGTACACGCTCTTGTGTGAGTTTTGTGGATTTTTATTTTTAAATTGGCCTTCAATATAAGGATATTCAGGTTCAGCTTCAAAAAGAACCGCTTTCTCAATGCGAGGGCGGAACTGTAAAAATGTGTTGCGAGGGAACGCAAAAGGTTTTGCGAGGGGACGCAAAACGTTTGCGTGAGAACTCAAAAGAAAAAAATTCCCCATGTCCCCTAGGGGGCTCCGTAGTTTTTGACGTATCTTAGCTTAGTTACTAAATTTCTAGCGACTTTCACTTTTACTCCACCACCTTTCTCAATAAAAACATGTACGTCTACTCTGATAAATCTCCCTCAACCAGCTTGTTCCTATAAAATTAGAAGAAATCTGATTGGGCAATGCCTGTTTGTTCTCCCAGTCTGTGACTTCACGCGGCCCCTTCTCTCTCCCTCTATGTTTACATGGACATAAGTAATCGGATCAAACGGCCGAACGGATCAAAAGTGCGTCATGTAAACACCCCGGTCGGGTTATTTTTTGTGTATTCGGCGTGATCCGACCTAATTTGCGATCCGTTCGAAACGGGTGGTTTACGCCGATCCGTAGCCCGATGTGTGCGCATGTAAACACATGATCTGTTCCTTTTACCGGACTGTGGGAAACTGTCCTGACTGCGCATGTGCGCTGCGCGCACCCTCATCCCTCCCTCCCTCTCCCCCCTCGTGTTTACTTCTCCGCCTGGGCTGGCTAGTGGGTAGATGCTAACGCATGGTGGGGAAGTAAAACTGGTCGGTGAGCGATGCAACATTTGTAATGGAAACGTTAAAATAGCTCAAAACTATCGAACGCCTTGACCGAACGTGTAGTTATTCAAACAAGTACATGAAAAGCTGGAAGAAGCTGGAGATCGCTGGAAGAGCTTAAAGCTAAAGCTAAGTGCTACAAAGCTAAAAACAAAAACGGGACAAGTGGCTACGACCCCACCACTTTTTTATTTTACGTATTGATGAACTGATGAGAGATCTGCCACTTCCAACACAGCAGGCAGCGGTGTGGATCTAGGTGATGAGGAGGAGAGGAATCTGAGGAGAGGAATCTGAGGAGAGGAAGCTAACCAGGAGCAAAGCATCCTTTGTGGTAAGTTAGACTCTTCAAAACACATTAACCCTCTGTACTGTATTACCTGGAGTAATTAGAAACAACAAATATGTTAAAAAAATGTAATTATAATAAGAAATAAGAGTAGCTGTAGTGCTAGCATAGAACTACAGTATACTGTATTGTACATTAAAACTCCAACTAACCAGATAATTAACCTAACACATTTCAACATATCAGGGGTCCAGTTAAACTTTATTTTGTTTGTTTTTCAGATGATGAGTCCGGCTTTGAAGAGGCAGCTGGCAGCAGCACACAACAGACAGTGGCAGGTGATGGTGGCAGGTGGCAGAAGATGCAAGAGTCCCACGTCTTAGGAATCCCAAGAAGTTCACACATGTGCTTTAGAACAACTCAAAACTGATTTGAAAATGTTTCAATTCTCCACAACCATTTTTCTTTGTCCCCTGACAGATCTGTAAATGTATTATTAGGATTGATAGTTTATGGTACAATTAAGGTACAATGTCCTAACTTAATACAGTCAGGTGGTTTAATAAGGACTCTGAGTTTCTGCATGACTCACAGGATAAAAACACATTTGCTGTTCTATCAGGATACAGAAACATACATTTTGGAAGTAAAATCGATTATTTTGTCACCAATTTTGTTGTCCTAAATCACATGCATACATTGAAATTGTGAAAGTATGTGATGAGTTGATAAAGAAGTTACTGAATTACAGGTTACTGTAGTTTTTAAATGACCAAAGAAATTTTTTGTTATCATTACAAGATGTGATCTGTGCACATCGTCTGTTTTGTACAAACGTTTTGGACGTTTAATTTTTATGTTTTTCTGATACACCTCAAATTGCACTAAGAATGAAACATGTTTCAAACAAGCAATTTCAACTGTTTACAAGAATGTGTTAAAATGTTTGGTCCATTAAAGAGCTCAGATGTTCACTAGTATTACTTGCAGTTGTTTATTGTGATAATAATTTTATACAAATGTTAACTGCATGTGAACACAAATACATAAGTACAGTATCTTTTTAGAAGAACTCTCCACTGTGACTTCAGAAACCCGGTCATCTCTACCTCCACCTGACAGCGCCAAGGTAAACATTAAATGACTTGAGGAGTCAGACGAGGACAGTTTGCGTATCCTTTGACGAGCCAGTCCAACAGCGGGCACGATCACCAACAATGAAGAGACGGACGTCCTTTGCTTCAATGTTCCTCACAGACTGCAAAAAAGGACATGCCAATATTTAGTGTTCAACTTTTTATTTGTTTAAAGTTATGGTTCAAACAAATTTTATTTGAAAGAAAACTTTACATCTAAGTATGTCTTCTGATATACTTAGCTGTAATAGTTGTAAAATTAAATACAATATAGTAAATGTTAGCCTTACATTTTGGCAACATTTAACTATTTGTTTAAAGACATGGTTCAAACATTTTATTTTAAATAAAACTTTACAGCTAAGCATCTCTACTTTGAGATACTTCTTAGCTGTAATCGTTGTAGTAATACTAAATACAATATAGTAAATACAGTACTATTAGCCTTACTTTTGTCAACAGATGAGCCCTTTGATAGAGTCTGAGTGGCGCAGGACATTGGCATCATGGCAGGGCACTGCCTGGCATCGTGACACTGATGCTCCAGAAACAGGAAAACAGAGGAAGAATAGTAATTAATAACAAATACAGACAGTATCACGCAGACAGGTAGAAAAGGAAAGGACAAAAAGTTTATTAGCATACAGCGTTTTTATTATCTTACCAACAGTTGTTGTCCACGACAGCTTGGAGGACAGAGGACGTCCAGCGCTCTCATCCTGTGAATAAAAAAACTAAAAGCACGCGCTGCTTCACCTGTAGTTCATTCAGGGAGTGCAGAAAAAACTCAGTCGCCATCATTACAATCTGGTGCGGGTCCATTTTGGACGCGTATGTTTACTTTCGTCCCGGAAGTAACTTCTTCTTCTGTGGTTTTTACGAAAGTAACTTCCTCTTCGTTTTTTTTTTTTAAGGGGAGTGTACCACTCTGCGCATGTCAGAACTTCTGATCAGAATAAAAGCCCGCTGCATGTAAACACTCGTCATGAACGGATTGGGCGCATGTAAACGGTGCTATCTCATTATGCAATCAGAGCACATTTCAATCCGGTCACAGAATTTTGCCCATGTAAACATACTCCCCCCCTGCCGCTTGTGTGAAAACTGCAGTTCCCGCTGTGAACAAACTAGATGCATATGCAGATGTCAGTCGTTACAATAGATCTTTACTGACTCACAGTGGAGCCACTGTAAATTTCTGATAGATGTGAAAATGACGGTAGCTGTTAAAAAGGAGAGGTTTGGTGTTCTCCAGGACAGAGCAGCAAGGTATGAAGTTGTTGGGCCAAGAGTCTTCTCATTAAAGAACACGGAGACAGATATCCCAGTTTAGGGTGATTTATTTGCTGTTTCTTGTGGTATTTACACACAGCAGTAAACCAGTAAAGTGCAAACCAGCTTGAACAACAAGGCTCCGTCCATGTCAAGAGAAAAAAAAAACTCCAACTGCACTTTACAGAGAACGGTGCGTTCACCAGTGTTGGGACAGCCACGGTGCATTCAAGAGCATAGGAACTATTTTTTTCATAAATAAACAAGCCATGACCAAACAGAACCGAGCTCGGTAAACTCCACAATGATGTGGGTTTTCTAACAGCTTTGTTAATAAAAGTTAATAAAGGTTAATAAAGGTTGAATACTTCATTAGAATCAGACTTTCTAAAGAGCAATCTTTCATTGTTCCGTTCAAACTTTTCAAATTTTTGAATGTTGCACCCAGTAAACGTTGTTTTGGAAATTCTAACCATTTACTTTTACTTAATACTCTTGTTTTATATGAGAAATTTTCTTTTGATATAAATGTCAGATACTTTAAGACTTTTACTCAAGTAATCATTTTTAAAGGAGACTTTAAAGGTGGGGTGACATGATTTTTTTACTATGCATAAAACTGCTCAAAATATATATATTTTATCATTCAAATATGTTCGTTTTTGCAAACAGAATGATAAATCACTTTAATTTTGCTTTAAAAGTGATTTTCAGAGTCAGAGAGTCAGAGTCAGAGAGAATTTATTGTCATTTGCACCGCATGTAGTACATGTGTTGAAAACGAGATTATGTACACAGGGTCCCAGTTACATCCAACAACAAATGCAAGAGAAATACAATAATAACATCTAGGATTAACTAAGAGAGACATCACATCAGCTAGTAATACACTAAGCCCTAATGTAGTAGAAAAACATCATTATAAACAGCAGCACGAACATGAGCAGATGGTCACAGATGAACGCAGCAACAAGAAACAGATCAGTATCAGTATGATGTGACATTTTGCAGTGTTTATTCTTATTATTTATTTATTCATGAGTCTGACAGCCTCAGGGTAGAAGCTGTTTCTCAGTCTAGTGGTTCTACATTTGATGCTCCTCAACCTCCGTCCCGAGGGGAGTGGTGCAAAGAGTGAGTGTGCTGGGTGAGTGAGGTCTTTCATGATGCAGGTGGCTCTTTTTCTGCATCTGGAGGTGTAAATGTCTGTGATGGTGGGGAGACTGACTCCCACAGACTTCTGTGCAGCCTTCACCACTCTCTGCACTTTGAACTTCAAGCCGTGTTTAATCATGGGAAATCGATTACACGCGAACGCACCATCTGTGACGTAACACTGGGCAGAGCTCTGGGCTTGTCACAGTGCGTGGGTGTGAGCAGCTCCACATGAAGGTAAGTCTGATACAGCATCAGACCTAAATTAGATCCTGTTGTTTCTTGTTCCATCACCCAAACTATTTTCTGCTTCCCAAAATGAAGACAAATAGCTCAAATCTTCACATAGATTGCTAAATTAGTCAGGTTTTAAATTGTCCGCTATTAAAGAGACCAGAGCCCTCTGCCTTACGTCACAGATGGTGCGTTCATGTGTAATCGGATTTCCCATGATTAAACACGGCTTGAAGTCCAAAATCACTTTTAAAGAAAAATTAAAGTGATTTATCATTTTGTTTGCAAAAACGAACATACTTAAATGTTAAAATATATGTGATATGTCCTGCAGACATTAAATGCACCACACAGGTGATGTGATTGGTGGGGTTGGCTTCCTGTGTCAAACTGAGCCAGCCTCCAGGGGTGATTACACGTCATCCGCCTTCCGGCGGCGTTGGCTTGCTGTGTCACGCGCTGGCGTAATTGGGTGTTTTCAGTCGCTATGGACTGTTTTAGCGACCACCGTTACAAGCTTCCTACTTCCCTCTCCTGCTAGAGGTGGAGCTCGGTGGTGAGTAAAAGCGCTATTTTATCTGTCTGTTTTATACTTTTGTAGATTTTAATGTCAAATATTTATTGTTTTAGTTCGCTGCTGTTTGTCCTTGGCGTTCTTCTGACGGTTATTTGTCCTGGGTGTTGTCTACTGCGGTCCCGACTGGTTTTCTGCCTCCATCTGGGTCTGTCCATCATCTGCCGACTGGTCCTAGATCGGTGCTCGCTGTCTGGACGGCGTGGGGCGGGCCGCGTCACACGCGTCCTGCGGGCTGAGTTGTGGACTACACCTCAGCGTACATGAAGTACGCCACTGTACGTGCGCATTTTGTGCGCATGTTTTCGCTGCTATAGCTCGGCTTTTATCAGCTTTCAAACGCTCGCGTTCTCGCTCCAGATCCTTGTTGTAATATGAGCAGCTGCGCGCGGAGGGGACTCAACTGAGCTCGCTGATTGGTCACTTGCTGACACGCCTACTGAAATGATTGACAGCTTTCAGTCAGCTCAGTGAAACCTCGAGAATGCATCATGAGCAGCTCGCTGAAGACTTCTGCGGTGTTCTGATGCGGTGTTTCTACTATATATGTTATAAAAAGTTATCTCAGAAATAAAAATAATAACAGGGAGCGCTTTTCCTGCAGCACACAGTCCACCAGGGAATATTTAAAACATCGCGCACCCAGGTAGGACCTGAATTCATTCATTTCAGTCATCGAGTGAACGGAGGAAGAAGCGGTTACTTGACTTTAGGCAAAAAAACAAAAGAAAAGGCCCGATCAGCGATAAAGAAGGGGAATTTATTTCATTTGTGTAACATACAAAACAGTCCGGCGCCGGGGAAGTTTATGGTCAGACACCGCGCAAGCGTCCGCGGTCGTAAAAAAAAAGCTTTGCGCGTACATGCCCTGAGGGGCTACGCGGGGCTACGCTTTTGCCTTGACGTACGTGGCGTATAGGCGTACTGCATGTACGCTCAGGTATATTTCGCCCTCGTCCAGCTCAACTGATTGAACAGGCGTCGGCTGGAGTGGCGTATCTTCCGGACGACAGATCCAACCAGGGTGGACTCTGAACTGTTACCAAATCCCTCCAGGAGGTGACAGTACTCCTGGTTTGGTGTAGGAAGTGTGTGTGTGTGTGTGTGTATGTATACGTGTGTGTGCCATTTTCCTGTTTTAAATGTACTGTACGTACTGCCATGAATTGCACTTTTAATGTTGACTGGAGCTGTTGCTGCCTTTTAGAATTGTAAATATTTTAAACTTAGGATTTTATTTAATTAAATAATTGTGCAATTTAACTGGTGTCAGTGTGTAAAACTTGTCCCAAACCTCCTCTGCAAACGGGCCTGCGTGCTTTTAAAGGTAACTTTTTAGGTACAACCATTTTAACCAATTTTATTTATTTAAAATAGTGTTTTTAAACCTTTTAAACTTCAGTACTCAATTTTAACCACACCCGACCCGGCTACATATATATATTTTGAGCAATTTCATGAATAGTAAAAAAAATCATGTCAGTGGACCTTTAACTTTTGTGTTAAGATACTTGTACTTTCACAAGTATCACTTTGAAGTACTTTATACAATATACGATACACACGTCAGACAGTCTCTGAGCTGCATTTTCTCTGCTAATTGAAAAGTCATTGTGAATTTTAGGGAACGTTTGTGTTTCAGTCATTGTTTTATGATCATTTCTAGCAGGAGAACGATAAATGACCATCAGTTTTGTATTTTAGCACCAAAACTCTCCCTGATGACCTAAAACACTAAAGAAACTCTTTCTTTTGTCCTCAAACATCCAGCAGCTCAGCTTTGAAATAAATTTTATTTGTATGAAATAATAATTTGTACCTTTTCTTTTTTTGTTTGGTAGACAAACTTAACAGTTTTATTTTATTTTTATTTATTTTTTCTTGGGGTTAAAAAATAAATTATTTAGCTCTTGTGAAATTAGAAATTATTTTTGATTAAGATGGGATAAAATTTAACCATATATGAACATTATTGTTTTTTGGGGCTTTTAACAGTTAAAAGTATTTTGTTATTTCATTTTTATCTATTAATAAGCAGCACAATCTAAAACAGTTTGAACAAACGGAACAAAAATAATAAAAAAGTTGTTTTCTATTTAACTTTTCAATAATAATAACAAAAACATATTGATTGCATTTTTATTGGTCATTTGGGCAACTGGTTTCAGTAGTAACATTTTAAGTAATAGTTTATTTTAAAACATAATTCTTTACCAAAAAAATGAAAAGATGAAAAGCTTTTATGTTTGTTATCCGTTTGAATAATTTTGTTATTAATAAATATTTCCAGACATTTTTCTTGTTTCTGTAAAAATGACAAATTTAATTTGTAAACATTAAAAATGTCTTCTTCTTGTGATACAAATGCAATGATTTGTTAAAACACATTTAATTTGATCAAACATCATGACTAAATTATCATTTATTCTCCTTTTATTTAGTTTTACTGCGAGTCGGCCACAAAAAAGTCACATCATTGTTTTTTTTGTTTTTTGTTTGTTTTGTTTTTTTATCTCTAGTGACCGAAGAGAAAACACAAATTTAAAATCAGAACCATCTGATGGACAGAAAAGTTCAGTCCTGCAGAATAAATATCTGGACTTTGAATTCAGTCGGGCCTGTTATGTAATTCATGGGGGAATAAAACACTTTCAGCAGGAGATTTTAGTGAGAAAAAACATTAAATATATAAACAAGATTTTACTTTTATTTCTGTATTTGAATGATAAATGTTCATGTTGATTTAAGATACTGATGTCACCTTAAGATGTAAGAAAAAGAAAAGAATATGCAATAATTACCCATTTGGGAGTTTTTATAATATTTTTGCTTTTTGTTTAAATAGAAATTAGCATTTATTAGAATTATATATATAAGTCTAAAGCAAATCGTGTAACATTTCACAGTTAATTTTTTTTTTTTTTTTGGTGATAACTAATTCAGGAAAAAGTGAAAAGTACATAAAACGTTTAGATTTCAGCTGTTTTGTTGTGACAGAAGAAAAGGCCAAAATGTTAAACTAGTTCAATAAGTTTGGGTTTATTGGACAATAATTTCAGAAAGAAACAAATTCCTCAAATAATTTATTCACGCACCACATTGTACAAAATAAATGTAAAGTTTGGAGGTTTTTACACATTTTTATTATCAAGTAAGTAAGTAAGTAGTAAGTAAAGTTTATTTATATAGCACTTTTCATAGATAAAATCACAAAGTGCTGTACAACATATAAATAAAAGATTAAAATAGACAAAAGAATTACTGTAGTAAAAGCTGATTAATCAAAACAATAAGAACAGCTAATAAAAACAAGAACAATTGATAAAAACACTAAATAAAAACATTTATCTAAAAGCTTGTCTGAATAAAAGTGTCTTGAGCTGCGTTTTAAAGGAATCAATAGAGGTGGTCACACGAAGAGACAGGGCCCTTTAAGAATAACACATAATTTAATAATAATTTAATAATTCTTTTGAACCCATTGAACCTAAATCCTGTCATATGCAGTAAATATTCATGCAGCAGCTGAAGTTTGGAGGTGATTCCTGCTTTCGGTTATCTAGCTTTATGATGATGGCTTACACTCATACATCTAGATAACCAAAGACAGGAGCAGGCTCCGTCGGTCTGTCCAACATCAAATGAGCACAACGGTCCCTCAGGTGTGTTAGTCTGCAACTTTATCCAACATCTTTCTGAAAACCGCAGAATCCTTCACAACAACTTACACAGAAACAAAAATTAAATAAAACTAGAGGTTAACTTAACTTTTCCATACAAAGCACCAAGAATAAACTTTAAATTTGATAAAACACGTGAACAAATCCTGAATAGAAAGTTTTACTTTATTTTATGACGTGACTGACACAAATGTACAAAACAAACCTGCTAAGTTTGAAAAAATAAAAAGAGGACTAAGAATAATAAAAAGAGGGTGAACCTCACGTTTTCTGTGCGTGTGACGTCACTAGTTTTAATTGGAGAAGCCACGTTTCAATGCTCCTTAAAATAAACATAATTAAACAACATTTTTGCAGTGTTTAATTTAAGCTTTTGTTTTAAATGGATCTCAGGTGTGTGGCAGGGCCATCGGGGGCCTTCTCTGTCTGTAAATAATCAAACATTAACTTTTCATTTAGTGACTTTGTTGGTTCCTCTACAGAAATGAAGACGCGGTTTTTAAACCTTTCCAATATTCAAGAATAAAAAAAATCAAACTTCACTTGTCGTGTGTGGAAACTAAAAAATCAGAATGGCTCACTTCTCATGATGCTCATCTCACTTCTCATGATGCTCATCTCACTTCTCATGATGCTCATCATCCTCCAAAGGGACAGAGAGGAGCGCAGCCTCCCGGCCTCAAAGTGCGTCTCTGCTTGGACAGGTGAGACAAAAACAACATCAGAACCCCACGTGGGTCAGATCGATAAATCCCACACCTGCTGAGCAGAGGAGGAGAGGATCTCTGTGTTTATCCGTGATCAGGAGGAGGAGAGGAGGAGGCTCCTGGGTCCGACTGAGATGAAAGCAGAACGTCTCCTGAGCCTGAAAAGCACCGGGCCCGCGGACAGTCAGACCATCTGGGGTCTCCTCTCTCCTCCTCATCGATGCCTTTTTTCTCCTCCTACATGCTGCCTCCCCTCTTCGATGACGTCACGCGCACTGTACTGTACTTCTCTGGTGACCAATCAAAATCCGCGCTGCCACCGATAAAGACGGAAAGAATCCGGGTTTGTCTTTGTTTTAATTTTAAGAATTTTCTGAAACAGTATAACTGGACAGTTTTTGGAGAGGATGAATTTATTTTGACGTCTTTTTTTTGTTTGTGATTCGCTGAAAGATGTTCAGCTGTTGCTCAACATGCAGCTAAAAGCAGATTGTTGCGCTGCAGCGACACCCAGTGGTAGAAAATCAGAATATCCCCCAGGCAGCTTCTTCAGGGATGTTGGAGACTTGTGGAGCAGCCAGATGTGTTGAAGCAGCTGCTGGTGATCTGCTTTATGTAGAAACAGGAACTGCAACAACGATGACATTTAACAGTTTCTGTGACAACATGGACCACAGCAACAAGACGTGAGCGCTTGTGGAAGTTCAGAGGTGTTGATGCATACAATATGTTTTAAACTTATTGTTTTTCCAGACCCAATGCGTACAACATACAAAAAGCATAACACTGAACTGTTGTAGGAAGTCGGTCCCAGCAGATCTTCCTCTGATTTTATCCTCAAATTTTATTTTATTTCATTTTATTTATGTAATTTATTCATCTCAAATCAAAACATAAAACAACAAATTCAGAACATATATAGAAAGCAAAAAAAACAGATTTAAAATGAAAGGAAGCAGATGAAGAATAAAATTCTTATAATATCTGCCCCTTTTAAAAACAAAATTCTGTTTAACACTCAAATCAAACAATGATCATACATTAACAAAAATTCATAGCCCATAACAATTTTTGAAGATTAATAAATTAACAATTTTGCATTTGTAGATATCTATTTAAGAATTTGCGTTTAATCAACTTTTTAAATATAGGTTTTGATTCAATTTTTTTGTCATCATTTTCCAAACCATTCCATAAATCTATTCCATGCATTAAAGTAAACCGACCCTTTAAACTGGTTCTATAATGTGGCTTAACAAAAATGTCTGTTCCCTTAAGATTGTAACAGCTTTTTCTTTTTAAAAAATGTCTTTGAATATTATGAGGTAGTTTGTGGTTTTGAGCTTTATGCATTAATAAGTAAATATTGTAGTCTACTAGATCGTAAAACTTCAACAGTTTCATTTTATAGAATAGATTGTTTGTAGGATGATAATAATGCATTCTTGTTATAATTCGTATAGCTCTTTTTTGAAGGATGAAAATAGGCTTTGTTAAGGTTTTGCACGCAGTTCCCCAGACATCAACACAGTAAATTAAGTGTGGTACTATGATTGTATTGTATAACAAATACAAGGCATTGTCATTCAGTAAATCCTTTGCTTTATATAATACTGCTATGGATTTGGACAATTTAGTTTTTACAGAATTTACGTGTTGTCTCCATGATAATTTATCGTCAATAATTACACCTAGAAACTTCATTTCACTGACTCTCCCTATTTCCACATCATTAATTTTGAAGGGAAAAACTGAGGTTATCTTTTTTTTGCTAAAAATCATATAATTGGTTTTATCAATATTCAATGATAACTTATTTAAATTAAACCAGGTTTGTATATTAACAAACTCATTATTCATCAAATCAATCAAATAATTCAAGTCATCACTAGAACAAAAAAAAGTAGTATCATCAGCAAAAAGAACACATCTAAGCATACTTGACACATTCATCAAATCATTTACATATATAATAAACAATTTCGGTCCAAGCACAGAACCCTGCGGCACGCCACATGAAATATCACAGAGGCCAGATCTTACATTGTTCATATGTACAAATTGTTTTCTGTTATGCAAATAACTACGTATCCAATGCAGAGCTGTTCCTCTAATACCGTATTTGTCCAGTTTTTCGAGTAGAATTGAATGGTCGATAGTGTCAAATGCCTTTCTTAGATCAACAAAAACACTTAGACAATATTGTTTTTTATCAACAGCTGTGATGACATGTTCCATCAATTCCATGAGAGCCATGGAAGTTGAGTTATTTGCTCTGAACCCGTATTGACTTTTACTTAATGTATCATGTTTATCCAGAAATAAATCAAGTCTACTTACAAATAATTTTTCTAAAATTTTGGAGAACTGCGGTAACAAAGATATGGGTCTGTAATTGTTATATAAACATTTATCGCCATTCTTAAAAAGAGGAACTATCTTGGCTATTTTCATTCTATTCGGGAATATTCCAGATAAAAAAGACAGATTACAAATGTATGTGAATGGCTCAATGACATAGTTCATTATTTCCTTCACAACCATCATGTCCATGTTTTCACAGTCTTTTGATCTTTTATCCTGAAGTTTGTTAACCACCATCATGATTTCTTCTTTATCAGTTCCTTTGAGAAACATACTGTTCATACAGCTATCAATTGAATGACTCACATTTATATCCGTTTTTGGTATTTTAGAAGCAAGGGTAGATCCCACATTTGCAAAATAATTGTTAAATCCATTCACTATTTCTTTCTCATCACGGATTTCAACATTATTTTCCACAAAATATTTTGAAGTACTCGTACCAACCTTGTTTTTATTTAAAACATTATTCATTATTTTCCAAGTTGTTCTTATATCACCACTGCTTTTATGTAGCAGTTTACTATAGTATTCCTTTTTTTGTTTTCTTATAATCCCTACTAATTTGTTTTTATATTTTTTATATTTTGTCTCAGTATCAACTGTTTTGGATTTTATAAAACATGAATACAGATTATTATTTTTTTTACATGCATTTCTCAGTCCTTTCGTCATCCATGGTGGATCGATTATATTTTTATTTTGTTTGTCATTAATTTTCACACAATTTTTATTATACAAAGCTTCTAGTATATTCATAAACTTATCATAGGATTCATTTACGTCATTTACATATACATCATCCCATTTTTGTTTATTTAGATCATCTTTTAAGTTGTCTAGTGCTTTTTTTGATGTGATTATTAATTTATTATTTTTTCTAATAATTTTCTTGCAGAGGAAATCATTTTTATAAATTATGAAAATTGGCAAATGATCACTAATATCAGACATCAAAATACCATTTGTCACATCCCCGTTTATGACATTTGTGAAGACATTATCGATTATGGTGGCACTATGAGATGTTATCCTTGTTGGTTTTGTTATTAATGGAAAGAAACTTAAACTACTCATTGAGTCTAGAAATATTTCGGCGTTATTATAATCAGTTTTGTTCCCAATGTCAATGTTGAAGTCACCACACAAGAAGACTTTTTTGTTACTGCATTTCACTATCATTGATCTTATCAGTGAATTGATCTATCCTTGATTTTGGTGATCGATATACACAACTTATTAGTATGTTCTTATTTTTTTTATTTATTATTTCTATTGTTATCATTTCTAACAAATTGTCAACAACTGTAGACATCTCTTTTTGTATCCTACACTCTATTTCACATTTAACAAATATAGCCACCCCTCCACCTCTCTTATTTTGCCTATTTCTATAATACAATTCATACCCTTCAATATATACATTTTGAATATTTCCATCATGTAACCAGGTTTCTGATAAAGCAACTATTGTAAAAGGTGTATCAAATGTTTTCAAATAATCTGATATCTCAGATATTTTTGCATTAAGGCTCCTACAGTTTATATGAATAATTGAGAGTGCTTCACTTGTCTTACTAATTTCCTTAAACTGCTCAATATTATAATAATTGCTATCCGTTGTAGTTGGAAAAAGATTACCATTAATTACATCATCTACATTATATATTTTGGATTGTGATTCATCGTCCATTAAATTATTTGGTATAGGTGTTCGTCATAGTATTTAGCCCATATATTGTATGTTCAGAAAATTCCTAATTTCATCATCACGTTAGCTCATTTTCAATCTTTCCAGGTCTTTCAGATCTTTCACCAATTTGGCCTGTGATCCTTCTTGTATTTTTATCCATATTTTTCCATTTCTTGTCCAAGTAGCAAATATTTTCTTCTGGTTTTTTAGCTTCCTTGCTTCATAAGCAATGTTACTATTTTTTTTTGTTAAATGTTCATTAATGTAAACCTTTGTTTCCTTCAATTTTTTTGCCTGCCTCATAACATTATTTCTTGCTTTTCTGCTTATGAATCTTATAACAATTATTGGCTTTTCTTTATCCTTATTATTGGGCAGGGTGTGGCATATTGACACATCCTCATGACCAATATCGATCTCCTTATCTTGTAGATAGGCCACAACCTGCTCCCCAAGAGTCTGCAATTCACTCTGTGATCCATCTTCTGACCGAGGCTTCACCACCAGTCCCGTGATGACAAGATTGTCCTGTCTTGCTGTCTGCTCCAAATCATCAACTCTATGTTCCAGCTCCAGAATTTTCTTATCTTTAACTTCCATTTGCATTTTCAGTTTTTTGATTTCCTCAAACAAACCCATCAATAATTTCTGTTGCGATTTCAGATCAGTTAGTTCAGAACTCATAAAGTTTAGAGATTTCCTAATTTCCTCCATATTGTCTAGATTTTGATCAGGTTGCTCCTTTTTTTGCCTTGATTTGGTTGACATAGTTCAAAATGAGAAGACTGCCCGATGGCAGTAACTACACTCTGAATCTATTGGCAGTATTTCCCAGTTATTTTCCAGTGGCAGTGTCTGTCCACCATACCTGGCAGTGTCTGTCCACTATATCTGGCAGTGTCTGCCCACTATACCTTGTATTATCAAGGCAGATCCTGCTTGGTCAGCAACTGTAGAATCCCAGCTGGTGACTATTTGTCCACTCGGATCCCACGTCACAATGACTCCACAGAATCACGGTCTTAGGCAGACCCACAGAAGTCGTATCGAAGCTGCCGCTCCAAGCTCTCCACCACCGCCTCTCACAAGCCGCTCCACCTCAGCCCTCCCAAATGGTGTCCCAATTGAGTTTGTTGATTCCTATAAATATTTGTGTATACTGGTTGATTCACATCTCTCTTTTAAACTCCACGTGGAAAACCTAGTGAAGAAACTGAAAGTTAAACTGGATTTCTTTTTCAGAAACAGATCATGTCTAACACTGAATGTTAGGAAACGCCTTGTATCTGTGACTTTCCTCCCCTCCATTGATTACAGTGACATTCATGTCACTGTAATCAATGGAGGGGAGGAAAGGAAGGAAAAAACCATGATAGACAACATCCAACATCCACAGGGTGCTTGTAGGAGCGTTCATGTAGAGTCTACATGAACGCTCCTACAAGCACCCTGCGGATGTTGGATGTTGTCTATCATGGTGCTCTAAGATTCATAACTGGCTGTGATTATCGTACCCACCACTGCACCCTGTATTCACTGGTTAACTGGACATCATTAACCTCACGCAGACTCTTCCACTGGTACATTTTCATCTTTAAATCACTTCTTGGTCTGCTGCCCTCATACATCTCCTCCTACATGTCTTTGCGTGAGTGCAGCTACAGCGTGCGCTCTCAGGACATGATTACCTGCAGTGTTCCGTCAGTGAGGACTGAACTTGGAAAAAGGGCCTTCTCCTACTCTGCTCCTGCTTCCTGGAATATCTTACAAAAAGATTTGAAGCTCTCGGCCCTGACCTCCCTAAATGGTTTTAAAAATCTTTTGGAAACCTGGCAAAAACCATTGCAGATATGTTCCTGTTTTTGATTTTGTACATCTACCTTGTGGTGTTTTGCTAGTTTTGATACTTTGCATTTCACTTTCTATTTCTCTCCTACGTTTTTTTTTTTTTTTTCTGTTGTTTGTTGTTTAAGGAAATTCTACCATTGCTGTTCATCATTCTTTAGTTTGTAGCAGGTCGCTTTTGTAAATGAGCCCTCGAGGCTCAATGAGATTTACCTGACTAAATAAAGGTTGAATGAATGAATGAATATTCTACAGATTAAATGAATGGCTGCCATCTTTATAATCTTTTCAGCGAGACAAGAGTGTAAAAGTTTAAAAGTACAGGATATTTTGGAGAAAAAGTTATGACTTACTGGACTGGCTGTGCAGCTGGAAAACATTTAAATCAATTCATCCATCCATCATCTTCTGTTTATTCCAAGTCAGG
>JBBPBX010001917.1:0-50036 GCA_038048925.1 Garcialebias charrua | reverse complement strand
AGACATATCTTTCCACAGCCACCTCCAGCTCTTCTGGGGGACAACCACAAGGTGTTCCCATGTGAACTGAGACTTAAGTCTCTCTAGCGACTCCTGGGTCTTCTTCAGGGTCTCCTCAGTCGGACATGCCCGAAGCACCAGGTGCCCAGCATTGGATGCCTGAACCACCTCATCTGGCTCCTTTAGATGTGGAGGAGCAGCGGTTTTAATCCGAGTCTCTCCTGATAACTGAACTTCTCACCCAGAGTACCCTGCAGATGAAACTCATTTCAACCTCCTATATCCACGATCTCTCTCAGAGCTCATGACCAGGTGAGGGTAGGAACGTATAGAGCGACCAGTAAACAGAGAGCTTTGCCTTACAGCTCAGCTTCCTCTTCACCACAACGGACCGGTACAGAGTCCACAATACTGCAGATGCTGCACCAATCCATCTGTCAATCTCAAGCTCCATTTTTCCCCTCACTTGTGAACAAAACCCCAAAATACTTGAACTGCTCCACTTGAGGCAGAACTGACCCAAAGAGAGCAATCCATCCATTTCTGACTGTACTTTTTTTTTTTTTACAATTGACAATGAGTTACTATTGCCACAGCAGTTATATATCAATTATTGTTAACATTGCTGTCTCTTTGGGATAATTCAAACAGTTAAAATCTACAGAACAAAAACGCTCAAAACTGGTAGTTTACCTGGTTCGCTAAAACTTAACTTCAGACACTGCAAAAGATCAAAAACTTTATTTTCTGATGGAGATTTTCTATTAATTTTCATTTTTTTAATACAAAGTATTTAGCTCTGTTCCCTTTTGACAAGACTGCAGAAAGTGAAATATCACAACAAATATTTATCTAAAGTTTTATTGGGATGGATGGATGGATGGATGAATGATGGATGGATGGATGAATGATGGATGAGCTTGGATCCCTACTTGAATATGAGGTTTCAAGTAGGGATGTTTTTCTGTATTTATTATTATTAATGTTTAACTAATGTGTACTTATGAATAATTATAAATAAATAAATAATGCGTGATTTGAATACAGTATATGCGACATTATTTGAATATATGATACAACGGCCTGCCCCAACCCTGTTGTCTTTGAAGGTGATGCTGAGCAGCGAGTTAAAATCTACAGAACGAGGTGTGTTCTTAAAAAGCTCACAACTTTTAATTTAATTCAACGTTTAATTGGTTCACAAACTTTTTTAAATCTATGGCAGCCCATTTCCGCCACTCTATTAAAAAAATAGCAAAAATTATCTAAAAAATAATGAGATAGGCCTATCTCATTATAATGAGATATCTCAAATTAATGAGATAATATCTCATTATAATGAGATAGGCCTATCTCATTATAATGAGATAGTATCTCAAATTAATTAGATAATATCTCATTATAATGAGATAGTATCTCATTATTTTGAGATTAATTTTTGCTATTTTTTAAGAGAGTGGCGGAAATGGGCTTCCATAAATTTCAGACATTGCAAAAGATCAAAAACTTTATTTTCTGATGGAAACTTTCAATTTATTTTCTTTTTCTTCCCTTTTTTCTTTAGCTCTGTTCCCTTTTGACAAGACTGCAGAAAGTGAAATATCACCAAAAAAAAAAAATCTTTATCTAAAGTTTTATTGGTGTGGATGGATGGATGAGCTAGTTGGATCCCTACTTGGATATGAGGTTTCAAGCAGGGATGTTTTTCTGTAGTTATTATTATTAATTTTTGACTAATGTGCACTTAAAGTATGAATAATGATAGAAAACATACGTGATTTGAAAATTTGTAACAATGGTCCGCCCGGTCTCTCTTGTAAATGAGTCCTCGAGACTCAATAACCTGATAACACAAGTAATATTCACATCGAGGGGTATGAATTATATCATATGAACAGAAATAATAAAAGAGGTGGTGGAGTCGCTCTATTTGTCAATAATGAAATAAAATGTAAATTAAATAGTGAAATGTCAATAATAGTTGATAATATTATGGAAATGATAACAATAGAAATAATAAACAAAAACGATAAAAACATAATAATAAGTTGTGTATATAGATCACCAGGAGCAAATATAGAAATATTCACGGATAAAATCTTGGAGCTAATGGAGAAGAGTTTTAATAAAAATGTTTTTTTGTGTGGAGACTTTAACATTGATATGGGAAATAAAACAGATTCAAATAACATAAGCACATTTATAAACTCAATGTACAGTTTAAATATGTATCCATTGATATCAAAGCCAACAAGAATTACAACTCATAGTGCCACAATAATTGATAATATTTTCACAAATATAACAAATGGGGACGTGATAGGTGGTATCTTAACGACCGACTTAAGTGATCATTTACCAGTTTTCACAATCTATAAAAATGATCAAAGCATCACAAAAGCAGTCACAATGAAGAAAAAGATCATAAACACGTCAAAAAAAGTTTTGGAAAAATTGAAAGAGGATCTAGATAAACAAGACTGGAATGATGTGTATGTTGATGATGCGAACAGAGCATATGATGAGTTTATGAATATCTTGGAAGCTCTGTATGAAAAGAATTGTGTGCAAACAAATTACACAAAGAGAAATACGATTGATCAACCATGGATGACAAAAGGGTTGAGAAATGCTTGTAAAAAAAAGAATTATTTGTATTCATGTTTCTTGAAATTGCGAAGTCAGAGCGCTGAAGAAAAATATAAAAAGTATAAAAATAAATTAGTAGGGATTATAAGGAAACATAAGAAAGAATATTATAGTAAATTATTAGATAAAACTAATGGTGATATGAAAGCAACATGGCGAGTAATGAATGGTGTACTGAAGAATCATAAAGCAAAAACTGGTATTTCAAAATATTTTGTAAAAGACAACGATGAAGTTCATGATGAAAATGAAATTGTTAATGGATTTAATCAATATTTTGTAAATGTTGGATCAAGCCTTGCAGCTAAGATACCAAAAGTAGATAAAAATATGATCCACTCAATTACAGGTTGTGCAAATAGTATTTTCCTAAATGGAACTAACAAAGAGGAAATAATGAATGTAGTAAAACATCTTACAGACAAGAGATCGAAAGACTGGGTGGACATGGATATGATGTTTGTAAAGGACATAATGAGCCATATTATTGAGCCGTTCACATACATATGTAACTTATCATTTTCAACAGGAATTTTTCCAGATAATATGAAAGTAGCTAAGGTCGTTCCTCTTTTTAAAAATGGTGATAAATGTGTATTCAACAATTATAGACCTATATCCTTGTTACCACAGTTTTCAAAAATTCTTGAAAAACTATTTGTGAACAGACTAGACCAATTTATAGATTACCACAGTTTATAGATTGTTACCACAGTTTTCAAAAATTCTTGAAAAACTATTTGTGAACAGACTAGACCAATTTATAGATAAACAAAATATTCTAAGCAACAGTCAGTATGGGTTTAGATCAAAAAACTCTACATCAATGGCTCTCATGGAACTAATGGAACAAATAACTACTGCTGTCGATCAAAAACAACATTGTATCAGTATTTTTGTTGATTTAAAAAAAGCATTCGATACTATTGATCACACCATTCTCCTTGAAAAACTGAACAAATATGGTATTAGAGGACCAGCATTACAGTGGGTATCTAGCTACTTAAAAAATAGGAAACAATTTGTACAAATAAATGATGTAAGATCTGACCTCTGTAATATCACATGTGGAGTTCCCCAAGGCTCTGTACTTGGACCAAAGCTTTTTATTTTATATGTGAATGACTTGGTAAATGTGTCAGGACTCCTTAAATGTGTACTTTTCGCTGATGATACCACTTTTTTCTGTTCAGGTGAAGATATAGAACAAATGTTAGAATTGATAAAGACAGAATTTGTCAAGATACAAACTTGGTTTAAAATAAATAAATTATCATTAAATCTAGAAAAAACTAATTACATGATATTCGGTAATAAAAAGAAAACTGTTGATGTTCCACTCAAAATTGAGGATGTTGAGATTTGTAGAGTGAATGAGGTGAAGTTTTTGGGTGTTATCATTGATGACAAACTGACATGGAAACAACACATAAATTCTGTAAGAATAAAAATAGCTAGATCGATAGCAGTACTGTACAAAGTCAGAGACCTATTAAATGATAAAGCTCTGTATTTATTGTATAACACAATCATTGTTCCACACTTAATCTATTGTATTGATGTTTGGGGGAAAGCGTGTAAAACAATCACAAAGCCTATTTTTGTATTACAGAAAAGAGCTGTAAGAATTATCACTAGAAAGCATTACCGTCATCCATCAAGTACATTATTTTATCAACTAAAATTATTGAAGTTCCATGATTTGGTAGACTATAATATTTTATCAGTTATGTATAGAGCTCAAAATAATGCATTACCTTTAAATATCCAAATGCACTTTGTTAAAAGACAAAGTTGTTATAATCTTAAGGGAACAGAGTTGTTTGTAAAACCACAATTCAGAACCAGTTTGAAGGGACGTTCTACCTCAATCCAGGGAATTAGATTATGGAATGGCTTGGAGAATGTAGTTAAAAATGCCAAGTCAATGTTTACATTTAAAAAAATGATCAAAACAAATGTGTTAAAAAAATATGTGTGAAATAGCGTAATGTGTATTGTATTAGTTAAAAAATTAGAAAGAGTTAGTCATTTTGTACTGTTAGTTAGAAAATTAAAAAGAGTTAGTAATTTTGTACTGTTGGTTGAAGAATATTATTGTTTAACCTGACTGTTGGAAAAAGTTGGTTGAAGATTATTATTGTTTACATGGTTTGACTACTGTTGTTTAATCTGATTGTTGGAGATAAGGGGCAGATATAATAAGATTTATTCTTCTTTCTGCCACCTTTCATTTTTTTACATTTTGTACACTATCATTATGAGATTGCCTTGTATTGTTTCTTTTGTAAAAAAAAATGAACAAATTTAATAAACATAAACATAAACATAAACAACATAAACATAATCCACCAAATCATAAAATTTTAATAACTTAAGTTGGTTAAATAATGTATTAGATGGATGACAATAAGGTTTTCCTAAAATAATTCTCACAGCTCTTTTTTGTAAAATAAAAACAGGCTTTGTTATAGTTTTAAATGCCTTTCCCCAAACTTCAACACAATAAATTAAATGTGGAACAAAAATGGTATTACTGTATATAACAAATGCAAAGCTGTCTCATTCAAAAAATCTTTAATTTTATACAGTACCGCAGTAGATCTGGCTAACTTAATTTTTACCGTAGTGATGGGCTGTTTCCACGACAGTTTGTCATCAATTATCACACCCAAAAACTTCACCTCATTAACTCTGACTTCCACACCATCAATTTTTAGAAAAAAATCCATATTCTTTTTTGTATTACTAAATAGCATGTAATTGGTTTTTCCAAGATTCAGTGATAGCTTGTTTAATTTAAACCAGGTTTGTATTTTTGCAAATTCCATTGTTATCAACGCAGTCATTTGTTCAAGGTCACTACCAAAATAAAAGAAGGTAGTATCATCAGCAAACAATATACAATTTAGCAGTTCAGACACCTTCACTAAATCATTTACATATAAAATAAACAACTTTGGTCCGAGTATCGAGCCCTGCGGGACTCCACATGTAATTGGACAGAAATCAGATTTTGTATCGTCAACATACACAAACTGCTTTCTGTCCGTCAAATAACTTTGTATCCACTGCAGAGCTCGCCCTCTAATACCATACCTGTTCAGTTTAGTGACAAGAATAGTATGGTCAATAGTGTCAAACGCTTTTCTTAAGTCAACAAATAAACTTATGCAGTGTTGTTTTTGATCTATGGCTGTGGTGATTTTTTCTGTTAATTCCATAAGTGCCATTGATGTGGAATTTTTTGCTCTGAATCCATATTGGCTAGCACTCAAGATGTCGTGTTTTTAAAGAAATTTATCCAATTTGTTTACAAATACTTTTTCAAGAATTTTAGAGAATTGTGGTAACAGTGAAATGGGTAATTGTCAAAAACACCTTTATCACCGTTTTTAAAAATAGGGATCACTTTATCAATTTTCATATTTTCAGGAAATATGCCTTCTGAAAGAGACAAGTTACATATGTAAGTAAATGGTTCAATGACCTGATGTATTATATTTTTTACAACCACCATGTCCATATCAACCAAATCCCTAGATCTCTTGTCTGCAAATTTTTCAACTATCAAAAGTATTTCCTTATTGTCAATTTCTTGTAAAATCATAGTATCTCCACAGTCTTCAATCAAATAGTTAACATTTCCATCAACACTTGGGATTTCATCTGTTAAGATGATGAAGATAATTATCATACCATACCATACCATACCATTTTATTTATAAAGCACTTTAAACAGGAACAAGTCCACACCAAAGTGCTGGACAAACAAACACGCAACAGGTAACACAGACAATGAAGTACAACACGAAAAACATAAAAACATTGCAGATCATAAATCAAACGATCCAATACAAATCAGCTGGCATTGAAAGCGATGGAGTAGTAGTGAGTTTTTAACCGGGATTTGAAAACCGAGAGGGAGGGGGCCTGTTTGATGAGCAGCGGTAACTCGTTCGATCATGACTGTAACCCGGAATTTACACTACATGCGTTCCGGCTCCGGTCCGCTCCGCTCCGCAGGTCGCAGCTGAGCGTCTCAAAGTCCAGTTTACACTACCTCCGCTCAGCTCCGGTCCGCCTGGATGCGCCGCTCCGAGACGCATGCGTGGGAATTGCGAGATCGCGCGATAAATCAAGTGATAAATAATGAAGTCAGAACAAAACAATTCATTTGGTGGAAGAAGAACAACAGTAGACTGCCTCGCTGTTTGATTGTTTTTTGCATTGACATATGAGCGACAGGAAGTGATCTATTACATTTCAGAATAAAATACTTTTTTAAATTTTTTTATTTCTTGTATTGCGTTTGTAGGCGTAGTCATAAATGATAGTTTGACAGCATTTTTGTACAAATAAATCCGTATAGAGCTAGGATTAGTCTGCCCGTGGTGATTTTATTTTGTAAATACGGATGTTGTGCTCGTTCCGTTTCCTGTTAGTGAGACGTAATCTTTAGAAGTTGACTCCGGCATAGCTCCGGCGTCCGGCAGAAATAGGATCGGACGGTAAAGATGATGACAATGACTCTGGTGATGGTAAAGATGATTGCGATGTAGGGGTGGGCGATATGGCTCAAAAATTATATCGTGATATTTCATAGAATTATCACGATAATGATAAATTTCGTGATATAATCAAAAAAAAAGTTTTATTTGACAAAATTAACTTAACATGTTGCTTTGCAGTATTATATAAAATTTAAAAAAAACAAGGGGTAATTTTACTGAAATTACTTTATTTAGTAAAGTATTCAGTCTCCCAAGTATACAATTTTTTTTTAAATGATCTGTTATTTAGATTGAAAAAGTCTGCAAAAAAACAACTAAATACTGTAAAACAACTAAATACTGTCCTAAAACAACTAAATACTGTAAAACAACCAATTACTGTAAAATGAAGCTTAAGATCTGTTGAACAGACTGTGTGAGACAGCTGATCCGCGCGCGTGTGAGCGAGGAAGAGACCCACACACGCTGAGCAGCGCCGGGGCGGGGGGAGGGGGGGGGACAAGCTCTCCGTACCTGTGCAGTTTAAGGGCCAGTTTACACGGCGCATATTTTGAGTGTAACCGCTACTTTCTCTTTGCGACTTTGCTTATCGCCTACACGACGCTGCTGGCCCCCCTCTTTGACTCCGATACTTTTCTGACCCTGCTCTCAAGGTGGAACTTTTTCGCTGACCCCCCGCTGATAATGTAAACATCTCCCGTGGAGCTTTTGTGTCAACCACATGCGCGCAGCCCGCATGCGCGGACAGTCTGACATTTCACGTGTCACGCTGCAAAATATAACAGTTTAACAATAATAAACAGTATTTATGTTGGCGTGGGAGATGTAAATTTATCTGAACTACAGTATCTATCTGGACTCGTTACATTTTTTAAACAGTGCGTAACGTGCTGTGAAAATGAAGACACCAGGTTTATTTTTTATTTATTTATTCAGCACCACAAAGTTTACAACACAAACACTGAGAATTAAACTGAACACACTATTAAAACACGTGAACCGAACTGTAACTACGTTAATGAACTGGACTCTTGCTGTGTGTTCATCTGGACCCATCAGAACCGCCGAACCGTCTGCCTGTTTGTTGGAACGACAGCTTCTCCACCTGGCAGAAATAAATAAATAAATTTAAAAAACTCAGTTGTTGTGTGATCAAAGTAAACACAAGCAAACATTATATTAAGAACGTTGATTTACCTGCTGTAAGTCAGCTGTTTATCACGGAGTAAAGTCAGGTTCTGGTCCACAGTCCACTCAGCGTCTGGTGTGTAGATGAAGCGGTCCCACTTGGTGTCAAATCTGTTGACTCTTATCCAAATTCCAGCTTTACCTTGTTGTTAACTTGTTGACAACAACTTGTAGTTAGCTGATTTTAGCCAGAGAGAAAAGCAGACGAGGCAACTGTTTACGTCAGGCTGTTTCAGCACGCATGCGCAGTAGTGAAAGTTCCAAAAATCATAGCGCCATCTAATGGCCCAGCATGGTAACTACAGTGAAATCATGAGGATGGGGGGTGGAGGGGGAGAGAGTCGTATCCACAGAATTCGACCGTGTCAACGCAAAACTTTTCACCTAATTAACATACCCAAAACATCCGTTTCCCCTACACAGTGTCCGTGTAAACAGGGCCTAAGCAGGGAGGAAGAGAGACAGCTGTGACACGTTGTTTGTTTTTAGCTAGCGTTACACCATTACAGACTGGTGGAGGGAGGTGCGCAGCTCGGTTTGGTCTTTTGAAGCACTCGGATATTAAAGGGGCGGGGCACCCCGACGTATTACATCATGAAATTAGCATATCATGATTTTTTTTTTTGCCCGGGCAAGCATTTTTTACCGGTATTACCGGGAATGATATGATATGGCCCAGCCCTATTGCGATGACTATGGTGTTGGTAAAGATGACAACGATGACTATCGTGACGGTAAAGATGATGATGATGACGACTCGTGACAGTAAAAATGATGATGACTTTCATAACTGTAAAGATTATGACGATGACTATCATGACGGTAAAGATTATGACGATGACTATCATGACGGTAAAGATGATGACGATGACTATCATGACGGTAAAGATGATGACGATGACTATCATGACGGTGAAGATGATGAAAATAACTATCACGACGGTAAAGATGACGATGACTAGCATGATGGTAAAGATGATGACGATGACTTATCATGATGGTAAAGATTATGACGATGACTATCATGACGGTAAAGATGATGACGATGACTATCATGACGGTAAAGATGATGACGATGACTATCATGACGGTGAAGATGATGAAAATAACTATCACGACGGTAAAGATGACGATGACTAGCATGATGGTAAAGATGATGACGATGACTTATCATGATGGTAAAGATTATGACGATGACTATCATGACGGTAAAGATGACGAAGACATTCATGACGGTGAAGATGACTATGACTATCATGATGGTAAAGATGATTACGATGACTATGATGACTGTAAAGATGATGACGATGACTATCATGACGGTAAAGATGATGACGATGACTATCATGATGGTAAAGATGATGACGATGACTATCATGACAGTAAAAATGATGACAGTGACTTATCATGACGGTAAAGATGATGACGATTACTATCATGATAGCAAAGATGATGAAGATGACTATCATGACGGTGAAGATGAAGATGACTATCATGACTGTAAAGATGATGAAGATGACTATCATGACGGTAAAGATGATTACGATAACTATCATGACGGTAAAGATGATGACGACGACTGTCATGACGGTAAAGATGATGACGATGACGATCGTGACGGTAAAGTTGATGACGACTATCATGACGGTAAAGATGATGACAATGACTCTGGTGATGGTAAAGATGATGACGATGACTATGGTGATGGTAAAGATGATAACGATAACTATTGTGACGGTAAAGATGATGATGACGACTATTGTGACCGTAAAGGTGATGATGACTTTCATAACGGTAAAGATGACGATGACTATATGACGGTAAAGATGATGACGATTACTCTTGTGATGGTAAAGATGATGACTATGACTTTCATTATGATAAAGACTATATGACGGTAAAGATGATGACGATTACTCTGGTGATGGTAAAGATGACTATGACTTTCATTATGGTAAAGATGATGACGATGACTATCATAACTGTAAAGATGATGACAATTACTCTGGTGATGGTACAGATGATGATGACTATCATGACGGTAAAGATGATGACGATGACTATCATGACGGTAAAGATGATAATGACTATCATGACGGTAAAGATGATGACGATGACTATCATTACGGTAAAGATGATGACGATGACTATCATGACGTAAAGATGATGACGATGACGTTCATGACGTAAAGATGATGACGATGACGTTCATGACGTAAAGATGATGACGATGACGTTCATGACGGTAAAGATGATGACGATGACTATCATGATGGTAAAGATGATGACGATGACTGTCATGACGGTAAAGATGATGATGATGACTATCATGGCGGTAAAGATGATGACGATGACTATCATGACAGTGAAGATGATGATGTTTGTAGTGGACACACCCTGGTCTCTAATCACTCTGTGATGACCTTTTCTGGAAGTTAACTCCTGGAGGGACAATAACACTTTTATTACTTTAAAGGACAACACCCACCATGACAGTAACAATTCACCATATTGAACTATTACTGTAGTAGAATATTTCGTCTATTTTCATTTTTGCATTTGGGCCAGGCGAGGGTTAAAAAAAAAAAACGAGTCCCGAATGAATCCGGAAACGCGGCCGAAAAGTGTCGAAGTGTGGAGTGACTTTTGTCACGTCTCCACCCAGAAGGAAGGGATGAGTTTCCATGGAGGTTTATGAGAGTGAGAGTAAAACTGCATATTTCCTGGTGCATTTTTGTGTACAGCTGGACCAGTGCTCTGTTTTTATTTTTTATTTATTTTATAGACCTTTTTAATAAGATATAACACCGCTGCGACTGTTGCTGGCTGCTCTCCTCTCCTCTGCCCAGAGAGGAGCGAGCCGCGCGGCTTCTCCCGTCTTCTCCCTGGCTCCCCGTTCCGCTGCGTCAGCTTTGAAGTTCGTGCCGGGGCTCGGTTCTGTCCCAGCCTTGTTGCTGGAGCACGGGGAAGCACGGGAGAGCACGGGGAGCACGCGCGCTCAGAGCTCCGCGCCGCGGCTGCCTTTCTACTCCCGACCTGTCTGGTCAGGGGAGAGAATAAAAAGCCGATGCGGAAATTAATGAATTTGTCGCGATCAAGCGAATTAAACTAGTATGTCTACGTGGATGCTGCTCAGAATATGACAGACATCAGTGAGCGACCGCTTCTCTTTTTTTTTCCTCTCTTAGAGCAGCGGTCATGGAAGTTGATGAAGGCTTATTATAACTCCGCCTGTAACTCCAAGGCGGAATCTTTAGTGATGTGAATGCCCATATTTGGAGAGGGGCAGATCTTCCCGGAGCTTCTGCTAAAATCTGCTATAAATCATGAAATAACACATTTAGCGTTATTTCTCTACAATATAAATAAACGCTCCTGTATTATTTTTAAATAAACTAATAAATATTAATGGCGATGCAATTTGAAAACATGGTGGGTCATGGACTTTAATTTGAATCAAAACACAAATAAGTCACCCAGAGACTTCCTTTAATTTTGTTAATTCAAATGTCATCAAATTAATAACATTGTTGCTGACTTAAAGGCATTACTGAATCCAATGTTTAATTCAAACTGTTTAATTCAAACTGTTTAATTCAAACTGTTTAATTCATGCTGAATAGCAAATGTTATTTCAAAATGTTATTCATGAAGGATTTCTCTTCTCAAACCTGCAGTGAAGATTCAGTGACACTGTTTGTCTCATTTTAATTTGAGCTCAGGACAATCTACACCCAGAGACTCTTTGTTTTTGTCCTATTTAATAATCAAAATGAATAATGTCTGTTTTTGCTATTATCATTAATAGGTCCCATATGTGATGCTTAATTACGTTGTTTTTAATCAAACCAACAGTATTTTTGCTTAAAGTGTTACGGCAAAGGAATCAGTTTTATCATAAAATGCTGACATCTGAAACTAACACTTTATCTTTCTGACAAACTAATCTTTTGACCTCCTTTCAACGTGTTGATGTCATTCTCACATCATCTTCTGATGCCATTCGGCCAATCAGAAAATAACACGTTTTCTGGGTCACGTCTCAGTTAAAACCTTCACATCTTACTTCTCTCCCCAGAGTTGTTGGGAGGAAGTTGACATGAATTGACTTTCTCTGTTAAGCTGAGAACTTGGGCCAAGCGTCAACGGTCCAGTTCAACAGCCGAGTTAATGGCAAGACTGCTGTAAACTCACTTGAACTCTAAGTTCTATCTGAATGAGGTTCCTTCAAGGAATCCTTTATTCTGAAAAGCAACCAGACTGCCGTTACTTCAGTGGGCCAAAGGCGGACGTGAGAAGCTGCAAAGGTAAACTGACTGACCTCATCGGACTTCAAGGACTAGATCGCTCTTTGCAGACCGTCAAAGGTAAAGTCGCTGATTGTTTACACATGGATACGTCCAGCTGGAGACCGCACGGAGAACGTGTCATGTTCTGGTTATAAACATTCAAGATAGTTCACCCCCTCTTTTCACCTTTCCTCCTTCTTATGTTAAAAAACTTCCCTTTAAATTTTATATCTGTTGTCAGCAACAAACTAAGTTAAGAGTACCTGCAGAAGAAGTAATGTCATCTTTTACTTGTCTGTTGTTCAAAATTTAAATCTGTCGATAGTTAAGGTATAAGAAATTGATCAAGAACCTATTCTCATGAAATGTTGTTGTAATTTAACGATGTAACAATCTATAGGCCGTTTGTGTAATTAAACACTTATGAGGTCAGTTTACTGACTTACCTATAGTTTGGATGAAAGGTCAGAGCAGGTCTTATCTGCACAAACTTTTCATTAGTTTCGCGAGTTCACCCTTTTTCCGGTATTGAATTACTTTAAAGTGATTAGTCAGAAATGTAATTTCACGAGAGACTTCAATTTATGTTGGTCCACCAGAAAATAGACCTTTTATTGAAATTATCATAAAAGTACATTAAACATTTGTATCGATATTAGCTCTGATCTACTAAACTAAGTTGACAAGAATTCAAATTAAAATCAAACAGACAGTTAGGAACTTTTCTGTTGGCACATTTACTTGACAGATTAATGGCTTAAGAAAAATAAGAAATAGGAGGAAGATAAAAGATTGAAAGCTAAGTTAACCGAAGTTAATTATTTTGAAAGTACAGGGTGGCACCTTCCCCGAACAGGTCCGGCTGTACCTCCGAGCGTTCAACATACAAACAAAGCCTCTTTACCTGGTGACGATACGTCCCTTGGAGATGAGGGCTGAGAAGTTTGTGGACACTAACGGACTGTGGGGTCCAGCTCACGTCCAGTCGACTTTGTGCGTGTATGGCTGATTCAGACGAGCGGGAGTACGCCTGACACCGGTAGGAACAGGCCCAATCGCACTGACTGATTTTCAAAATAAAATTCAGAAAACAAGTTCTTTCAGAAATGAGTGTTTTGAGACACGGCGAGGCTTTGCCGTGACTCCAGCTGAGACGTGGGTCTAATTGACACAATGACCAGGACGTTTCCAGCTTTTTCCAGAGGAAAAACCAGTTGTTAGGAAGTTCTTCCCTCCGACACTAAAGTCCAAACGGAAGTGTCCCTTTAATATGGGAGGCGGGGTCTCCCCACCTCCTCAATGACTGTTGGTTTAACAAAACAACGGATGGATTTTTCATCCCATAGGCAGAAATGTCTCTGACGGACAACAGGAAAACTGTTTACAGAATCGGCCAGATGGCCGCTTGTGAGCGCAGAGAATATTATGGCTAACTTTCACAGACAAAACAGAGAAGGAAGTAACAGCTTTTACCCTGACTCGTGCCTTAGATTCAGAGCTTGCTTGTTCTGCAGAAATAAAACCACCAGAAGGTCAAACTCATGCAAGTAACGGATCATCATCATTAAAATGACAAAATTATACTGTTGATCAATTCTGAATTAACACACATTAAAAAGAAAGTTCAATCTGATTAATTGGTGTCCATTAATTCAAAATAATTGTAACAAAAATGGTGTCCACTTGTCTCCTTGAGAGCTTCAAGAAGGTGTAACACTGAGTTTCAGAGAGATGTGGAGAGGCCCAAATCCCATACGGACATGAGGGTGCTATATCCTTACGATTCTATCATTAAATGATTCATCTTCTGGTGAACCAACATATTAACGTTTCCTGTCAAGTTATATCTTGCCTACAAGTTCAAGTTTAAATCCTGAAAAAAGAGAACTCGTTTAATATTTTTGATAAGTTGTGTCAGATAAAAATCTACTCAATTTCTCATCTGGAATATTGTACAGTAAGTAAAACTGACCAGTATACATACTCTACATATGGTGGCTCGTTAAGGTCTTTAAAAAGGATTTAAATTGATTTGTAGTCTATTGTTATGGCATGTTGGCATAACTTTTATCCAATTTTAAACTCTGAAGGATAGTTTGGTTGGAAAAGTAAACGGAAGTTGCTAGAAATTGCATTGTCTGTCTCCTTTTTAGGTTGAAACTATCGTTTGTTCAATTTTAAACGTCTTGTGAAGTTGCTGCTGATAAAATTGTCACTCTGTTTGAGACGTATGACGTGTCATAGCTACAAGTGCAGTTTTTCACTGTATGACGTGTCATAGCTACAAATGCAGTTTTTCACTGTGGATGACCTCCGTGTCACCCTCAGGAGCTCTTCCTGTTTTTTATTACATCTGCAGATTGCTGTTGTGTGCCATTTTCACATTTTAGAGCAGAAAAAAGGTGCATATTACTGTTCGAAACGTTGACAAATAGTGGGTGGTGTTACCTTTTTTGTTCAGCGAAGTGGACAGAGTCGGACCTCAGATGGTTCCGAAGAGTCCGTTGTGTTCAACAGTTAAAGTGCTGTCCTTACTGAGAAGAGACTCGGTACCTGTTTAGATGTGGAGCGATACGTTAACAGTATTTTCTGTGGTGATATAAGCGTTTATCAAGTTGAAAAGAGTCCGAAAATTGGTGAAAAGCTAGCGCTAATATTACCTGACGTAACTAAAGATAAGAAGTTTTGGTTCGCTGCTGCTCGTCAGATTCCATTTTGTGCACATAGTTCTGTTGGATTGTCTGGCTTGTTTCATTCCTATGCATAAAATATCATCAGAAACTGCTTAATCGCGACGTTTTGTGATATTCTAAAAGTGTTCGGAGCGATTAAAAAGTCTGGTCAATCACCAAGTCCGACTGTACGTAAAGGTCCGTGAACGCACCATCTGGAACAACATGTCAACTTCCGTTGACGTGACCCGGATGTGAAAAACGATCGTAAAAAATTTTACATTTAAAAATTCAGAGAACCTGTTTCTAAAGTGTTGAACACAGCGATTTGTCTCTTGACAAAACCCGATTTCAAGCGATTATCACGTCCTGGCTTAAAACTTATTCCAAAGTTGACTTTTAACCAATTTAGTTTGAAGCTAAAGCAAAGGGGATAAACAGAAGTCAACAGCGCCTCTATAGCGGCCAGGAAGAGTAATTACAGTCACATTGTGGTAATTTTAAGCTTTTAAAAACCTGCAATCTGCTGGTTTGAAAGAAACAGAACAGGAATTATTTTCCACAGAAAGTGCTCCCATCTGCATTTTATTTAAAGAACAACATATTTTAATCTATTCTGTGCAAAAGTAAACACTCCAGTTAGGGCTGTGCGATATGACGATATATATATCGTGGGGACGATAGAAACGTGTCTATCGTGCTACTTTCCTTCTATCGTCTCTATCGTGATAAATAAGAATAAAAAAATGACTGTTGCAAAGAAGCTTCAGGTTTTGAGAGATGACGGCGCTGCTTTGTTTGACGCGCGCGCGGGTTTGCGACACATGCTTTACGTTGTTAAACTCGAGAACAACGAAGACTAGGCATGTAACGAGAGCTCGTTGTACGAGATCTTGCGATATTAAACTCCCGCGATATCTCTCGTTGAGAGGTAACGTTGTCTCGCGAGATGCTAATGCTAGCGCTAGCAGAGCCCCTAGCAAGTCAGCGTCACGGACAGCATGGCTTCGCCGGATGAAGTTGCTATAGAAGACGCCCCAACTACTGATGGAGGGTCCCGGTGCCGCAGACGCCTCTACATTGATGGAGGGTCCCGGCGCTGCCGACGCTGCCCCGAATGTAAAGACACGCGTGTAAACACCGGTGTGACCGGTGTTGCCAGATAGAGTCCCACCCACCCAAAGCACTCTTTACCCGCAAAAGTCAGAAGGAAAATCGCGGTGAACCGCCCAATCTGGCAACACTGGTGAGTGACGGCTGCAGAGTCAGTGCTGATGCGGATATTTATGTTCAATTTTTGGAAAGTCCTGCGTGAATATCTATTTTTTTTAAACAAAGTTGAACGTTCTAAGGTCTAAGGAGATTCAATCAGTAAAATGAAGACATCAGTTGGGTTTGTAATACATGTTAAAACAGAATAAAAGCCTTTTTGCGGCATAAAACCGATCTTTGAAGTTTTCTTGAACTAATGTTAAAATCTCGTCTCGTTCTCGCGAGATCTGTGATTTGTCTCGTCTCGTCTCGTGAGTTTTGTGTATCGTTACACCCCTAACGAAGACGCATGGAGACGGCATGAAGCCGGTGTCACAACAAACAGCTGCACAGGCAGCCCGAGGAAGAACTTTTACCAAAAAGAGGGGGAAGCTCACCTTGTTAGCTTAGCTTCCATTATTTCGCTCCGCTGAAACTCGGAGACAAAATGGGTCCAGAGGACACAAACTCAACAGAGTCCGAACTCGGGTCCAGTCAACCAGACCAAAACAGACCAGAGACACAATAGAACCGGAATCAAACGCAACGTTTTCTCTTTTCTTGCCTCGTTTACTCCAACTTCCAGAGCGGATTTCTTCTTCGTGGGTTTTATTAGCAGCCGTTGTTTTACCGCGGCGCCACCTGCAGGAAAAATTTGGACCAAAGTAGTTTCTACGTTGGTCCAAATTTCCTTGTTCTTTTTGTTCACATTCACACACACACATCGTGTTGTATATATCGTGATATATATCGTTATCGTGATATAAAAAAGTCCATATCGTGATATATGATTTTTTTCCATATCGCCCAGCCCTAACTCCAGTTTATTTTAAATAAAAAATGATTTAAAATAACAAACATTTTGTTCACTCCTGCTAACTGTCAAATACAGTTAAACAGTTTCACTGAAACTGAATAAACATTCTCTCAAGGCATCATACAACAGCATCTGATAACATTTTTGTGTGAAATTGCATTTATTTTTATATCTTTTAAAGAGCGTTCGAGTGAAAAAACAAAAAATCAGGCTTGGGTTAGAAGTAACTGTTTTATAAAATAAGTTCTATTTTAAAGTTAACACTACAAAGAGGGTGTTTAACTTTTACAATTTTCATTGCAGGTAAAACCTAACAAAGAAAAGATACTAAATGATTGAAGGGGGTATTGGAGGGTGCGCCTCCTGGGGACTCCCTTGTTCTGCTGGGGGACTTCAACGCTCACGTGGGCAATGACAGTGAGACCTGGAGGGGTGTGGTTGGGAGGAACGGCCCCCCTGATCTGAACCCGAGCGGTGTTCTGTTGTTGGACTTCTGTGCTCGTCATGGATTGTCCATAACAAACACCATGTTCAGGCATAAGGGTGTCCATGTGTGCTCTTGGCACCAGGACACCTTAGGTCGCAGTTCGATGATCGACTTTGTTGTCGTCTCATCTGATCTGCGGCCGCATGTCCTGGACACTCGGGTGAAGAGAGGGGCGGAGCTGTCAACTGACCACTACCTGGTGGTGAGTTGGCTCCGATGGTGGGGGAGGATGCCGGTCAGACCTGGCAGACCCAAACGTATTGTGAGGGTCTGCTGGGAACGTCTGGCAGAGTCTCCCGTAAGACGGAGCTTTAACTCCCACCTCCGGGAGAGCTTTGAACACGTTCCGAGGGAGGCGGGGGACATTGAGCCCGAGTGGGCCATGTTCCGCGCCTCTATTGTCGAGGCAGCTTATCAGAGTTGTGGCCGCAAGGTTGTTGGTGCCTGTCGTGGTGGCAACCCTAGAACCCGGTGGTGGACACCGGCGGTGAGGGATGCTGTCAGGCTGAAAAAGGAGTCCTATTGGGCCTTTTTGGCCTGTGGGACCCCGGAAGCAGCAGATAGATACCGGCAGTCCAAGCGGCATGCGGCTCGGGTGGTTGCTGAGGCAAAAACTCGGGCGTGGGAGGAGTTCGGAGAGGCCATGGAGAATGACTTCCGTACGGCTTCGAGGCGATTCTGGTCCACCATCCGACGTCTCAGGGGGGGAAAGCGGTACGCGACCAACACCATTTATGGTGGGGATGGCGTGCTGTTGACCTCAACTCGGGATGTTGTGAGTCGGTGGGCGGAATACTTCGAAGACCTCCTCAATCCTACTGGCACGTCTTCCACTGAGGAAGTGGAGCCTGGGGACTTTGGGTCGGGCTCTCCAATCTCTGGTGCTGAGGTCGCCGAGGTGGTTAAAAAGCTCCGCGGTGGCAAGGCTCCGGGGGTGGATGAGATTCGTCCTGAGTTCCTTAGGGCTCTGGATGTTGTGGGGTTGTGTTGGCTTACGCGACTCTGCAATATCGCGTGGACATCGGGGGCAGTTCCCTTGGATTGGCAGACTGGGGTGGTGGTTCCCCTATTCAAAAAGGGGGACCGTAGGGTGTGTTCCAACTATAGAGGGATCACACTCTTAAGCCTCCCTGGTAAGGTCTATTCAGGGGTTCTGGAGAGGAGGGTCCGTCGGATAGTCGAACCTCGGATTCAGGAGGAGCAGTGTGGTTTTCGTCCTGGTCGTGGAACACTAGACCAGCTCTACACCCTCAACAGGGTCCTGGAGGGTGCGTGGGAGTTTGCCCAACCAGTTTACATGTGCTTTGTGGACTTGGAAAAGGCATTCGACCGCGTCCCTCGGGGGCTTCTGTGGGGGGTACTCCGGGAGTATGGGGTACCGGGCCCTTTGATACGGGCTGTTGGGTCCCTGTACGACCGGTGTCAGAGCTTGGTCCGCATCGCTGGCAGTAAGTCAGGCTCGTTCCCTGTGAGAGTTGGACTCCGCCAAGGTTGCCCTTTGTCACCGATTCTGTTCATAACTTTTATGGACAGAATTTCTAGGCGCAGCCAAGGTGTTGAGAGGATCCGTTTTGGTGGCCTTAGAATCGCTTCTCTGTTTTTTGCAGATGATGTGGTCCTATTGGCTTCATCAGTTCGTGATCTACAGCTTTCGCTGGAGCGGTTTGCAGCTGAATGTGATGCAGCCGGGATGAGGATCAGTTCCTCCAAATCCGAGGCCATGGTCTTGAGCCGGAAAAGGGTAGCATGCCCTCTCCGGGTCGGGGAGGAGGTCCTGCCCCAAGTGGAGGAGTTTAAGTATCTCGGGATCTTGTTCACGAATGAGGGAAAACTGGAGCGTGAGATCGATAGGCGGATAGGTGCAGCGTCCGCAGTGAAGCGGGCGCTGTACCGGTCTGTCGTGGTGAAGAGAGAGCTGAGTCAAAAGGCAAAGCTCTCAATTTACCGATCGATCTACGTTCCCACCCTCATCTATGGTCATGAGCTTTGGGTTATGACCGAAAGAACGAGATCTCGGATACAAGCGGCTGAAATGAGTTTTCTCCGCAGGGTGTCTGGACTCTCCCTTAGAGATAGGGTGAGAAGCTCAGTCATCCGGGAGGGACTCGGAGTAGAGCCGCTGCTTCTCCACATCGAGAGGAGCCAGTTGAGGTGGCTCGGGCATCTGGTTAGGATGCCTCCTGGACGCCTCCCTGGTGAGGTGTTCCGGGCATGTCCCACCGGGAGGAGACCCAGAGGAAGACCCAGGACACGCTGGAGGGACTATGTTTCTCGGCTGGCCTGGGAACGCCTTGGGATTCCCCCAGAGGAGCTGCTCCAAGTGGCTGGGGAGAGGGAAGTCTGGGCCTCCCTACTTAGGCTACTACCCCCGCGACCCGACCCCGGATAAGCGGACGAAAATGGATGGATGGATGGATGAAAGACATATTAAATGTTACAATAATGAAACCAGAAAGCTGATTTTTAGTTGAATAACTCATTGTTGGATAAAAGAGAAAACATTTAGGTGCAAACTCTACACTAAAATAAAAACCATTTTGCTGATTCTCACAAAATCAACACAAAACATGGCAGATGCAGATACAAAACCATCTTATTGATTTTTCACAAAATCAAAACAAAGATGGAAGTTCAAAAAGGTGTGCGTCCAAGGTTTAGAAAGTATGGGTATCTAGTTGACTCATACAACAGAGGGTCCCAACAATAGGAACCCCCAAGCCAAGAACCTACTCCCCCGGCACTTCGCACGGAGAGAGAATCTGTCTCAAAGCGTGGTGGTTACTCAGTTGCAGAGAACGTCTTTCAAAAATCAGGTAAACTTCCAAAAATTATTACCGTAAGTATGGGTTCCTATATCCATTGAACAATGGGCGGTCCCAGCAGGTACCCCCAAACCAAGGATCTGCTTCTCCTGCACATCGAACAGAACGGTCCGAAATGGCAGAAACTCTCACTAAGCATGATGGATGCCTAGCTGCAAAGCATATCTTGCAGGAGAAAGATGAACACCCATTACTGTTTTATAATATAATTTTGAAAGCATATTTTGGTGATCGAAATGAACCGGACATGCAGGAAGATGAAAATTTTAAACTTCTTTTCAGCTTCAATCTCCACCTTACGTTGAGAAAAAGTTTACGCCTCACGTGTTATTACAAAAACACCATCAGTGAGATAAAACGGTGCGCTGTAAATGCTTTTGAAGCTCACATGCAAAGCAAAACACCTTTAGAGGTGTGCCCAGGTCAAATGGTCAAACCCCAGTCGCTAAAAATAGAAGAGGTTCCCTCTCCTATGGAAAGCGAGGATAAACAAGATTTTCAAACCAACGAACAACGAAATGTTGGTGCCAACTGGAACAGTGACTCAAAGTGGTTTAAACGGAGCTCTGCTCCTGTAGCTACTCGGATAGAAAAATCTGAGACGAGCACAATACCACAAAAGGGAGATGTCCACTCTACGAAAAACCCAAAGAGGTTTGTTCAGAGCCAAGGACCTGCTCCTCCTCCTGCACCTCGAATGCAACATTTCGAGACATGCAAGGAGTCACAAATGCTCCAGAAAAAAGGCACAACACCTCTGTGCTCGGAAGAGACAGAGGAAGTAAGTAGTTTTTAGAAGATTTGAATGTTACTGAGGATGACCAACCTGAGACAATAAGTGGCATTATCATTGATAATAACACAAACATCATTGTCCAGCCTGGTGGAGCGATGTGCAACACTATCTTTCACAAAAACTCTGAGCACACAGCTATCAGCAATAACAACATTGAGGACAATAACAACAACATTGCCAAAGAAGCTGACAACGAACAAAATGCTGACAGTCAACAAGATCCTGAAGGTCATGACACTGTCTGTCTAACAGATGGTACCGTAGAAGGCACGGGTGACTCCCCAACCGAGATCACAAGCCCGGTAAGTGAACCTTCAAATATAGGTGAGGCAGAAGAGACCTAACAGTTGGACCCAACCTTGGCCCAACATGAGAACCTCCTCTGCGAGCTGAAACATTCAGCACTCACTGAACACTACCTACCTCAGGTAGAACAAGGTGTAGAGATCCAAGGATCCCACACCGATGATGCTGACAGTCCGGAAAACGACCTTTCTTCCTTCTTATGCTAAAAAACTTCCCTTTAAACTTTATATCTGTTGTCAGCAACAAACTAAGTTAAGAGTACCTGCTGAAGAAGTAATGTCATCTTTTACTTGTCTGTTGTTCAAAATTTAAATCTGTTGATAGTTAAAGCTGGGGTATGTAAGATTGTAATGTAGTCTGTAACTTTTCAAACAATATATTTTTAACATATTTCTTCACTCTGTCACTATCTACTGACAAACTGATGTTAGACAAAGTAATCTCTGAAAAAAACTATAGTCCCCTTGCTTCTCTATCAGCATTTATAAAAACACTAAAAACACAGAGTGACCAGGACAATGACAGCCAATAAAAACAGAGTTTGTAACCAGCCAATTAAAAACAGAGCTTGAATTTGAATCAGCCAATAAAAACAGAGCTTGAATTTGAATCTCAGCAGAGCCTCCCCCTCAGAGCCATATATGGCTCTGAGGGGGAGGGATCAGAATGCTTTGCCTGTTGAAAATTTTTCTAAGTTCTGCTCTCTACAGAAAGTTACACATAGCACCTTTAAGGTATAAGAAATTGATCAAGAACCAATTCTCATGAAATGTTGTTGTAATTTAACGATTCTATCATTAAATGATTCATCTTCTGGTGAACCAACATAATAACGTTTCCTGTCAAGTTATATCTTGCCTACAAGTTCAAGTTTAAATCCTGAAAAAAGAGAACTCGTTTAATATTGATGATAAGTTGTGTCAGATAAAAATCTACTCAATTTCTCATCTGGAATATTGTACAGTCAGTAAAACTGACCAGTATACATACTCTACACGTTCATGATGGTAAAGATGATGATGATGATCATGACGGTAAAGATGATGACGATGACTATCATGACGGTAAAGATGACGATGACTATCATGACGGTAAAGATGATGACGATAACTATCAATGTGGTAAAGATGATGACGATGACTATCATGACGGTAAAGATGATGACGATAACTATCATGACGGTAAAGATGATGACAATGACTCTGGTGATGGTAAAGATGATGACAATGACTATGGTGATAGTAAAGATGATGACGATGACTATGGTGATGGTAAAGATGATGACAACGATGACTATTGTGACGGTAAAGATGATGATGATGACGACTATTGTGACAGTAAAGATGATGACGATGACTTTCATAACGGTAAAGATGATGACGATGACGATCATGACTGTAAAGATGACGATAACTAACATGATGGTAAAGATGAAGACAATGACTATGGTGATAGTAAAGATGATGACTATGACTATGGTGATGGTAAAGATGATGACAACGATGACTATTGTGACGGTAAAGATGATGATGATGACGACTATTGTGACAGTAAAGATGATGACGATGACTTTCATAACGGTAAAGATGATGACGATGACGATCATGACTGTAAAGATGATGACGATAACTAACATGATGGTAAAGATGATGACAATGACTATGGTGATAGTAAAGATGATGACTATGACTATGGTGATGGTAAAGATGATGACAACGATGACTATTGTGACGGTAAAGATGATGATGATGACGACTATTGTGACAGTAAAGATGATGACGATGACTTTCATAACGGTAAAGATGATGACGATGACGATCATGACTGTAAAGATGATGACGATAACTAACATGATGGTAAAGATGATGACGGTGACTTTGGTGATGGTAAAGATGATGACAATGACTATGGTGATGGTAAAGATGATGACAACGATGACTATCGTTATGGTAAAGATGATGACGATGACTATCATGACGGTAAAGATGATGACAATGACTCTTGTGATGGTAAAGATGATGAAGATGACTATTGTGATGGTAAAGATGATGACGATGACTATGGTGATAGTAAAGATGATGACTGACTATTGTGATGGTAAAGATGATGATGATGACGACTATCATGACGGTAAAGATGACGACGATTACTCTGGTGATGGTAAAGATGATGACGACGATGACTTTCATAACGATAAAGATGATGACGATGACTTTCATAACTGTAAAGATGATGACGATAACTATCATAATGGTAAAGATGATGATTACACTGGTGATGGTAAAGATGATGACGACTATCAAGACTGTAAAGATGACGGTAAAGATGACGATGACTATCCTGACGGTAAAGATGATGTAGGAAGCTAGGTTCTGGTCAGTTTACTGACTTTACCATATTCCAAATGAAAGTTGGAGCAGATTTTATCTGACCCAAATTTCTAACGAGTTCACTCTTTTTTGGACTAAATTGATTAAATGTGACCAGACATAATGTAATTTCACGAGAAACGTCAACTTATGTTGATTCACCAGGAGATAAACCTTTTATTGAGAAAATCATAAAAGTACATTAAACATTTGTATTGAGATTAGTTGATTTAGATTTCATATAAACTACGGTAGACAAGATTCAAATTGAAACAGACAAGTTAAGTTTTAACTTTCTGCTGGCACATTTACTTAAGAGTTTACTGGCTTAGGAGAAATAAGCTTAAGGAGGAAGGAGTGGAATGAAAGATGAAGTTTAAAATAAGTCAATTATTTTTAATGAGACAAGGTGACACACTTTCCAAACGAGCTCCAGCCGGGCTTCCCGCACGCTCAGCAAACATTCAAAGGCTCTTTACCTGGTGACGATACGTCTCTGGAGATAAGAGTTAAGAAGCAGTGTGGACACTAACGGATTGCGTGGTCCAGTAGATGTCCAGATGACTTCAGCACGTGTTTACTGATTCAACGATACATGAAACTCGCCTTTCTCGGCAGAAACCAGGCCAACGTCCTGAATAGTTTCAAAATAAGACTTTCAGAAAATAAATTATTTCAGAAAAGAAATGAGTGAGTTACAGCAAAGCTGTGCTGTAACTCTGGTTGAGAAAAATAGGTCTAATTGGCATTTGACCAAAACGCTCAACCAGTTCAGAGAAGAACGAAGTTCAGTTCAGTTCCCCCTTTGCACTGAAGCAAAACGGGCAGGAAGGGGTTTTATGTGGAGGGCTGAATCTAGCCCACTTCACTTCGTTCACTTGCTGTTTTAAGAAAATAAAGGAGTGACTTTGCAGTTCCCAGAGTTGCTGTTTTAAGAAAATAAAGGAGTGACTTTGCAGTTCCCAGAGTTGGAAGATCTGAAGGACAGCAGGAAAACCTGTTTAGAGAAGCGGCCAGATGGAATCGCCAGTAAAGTGAATATTATGGCTAACTGACAGACAAAGCAGAGAAGTTTCACTCAAGAGTTTACCCTGAACTGTGCCATAGATTTAAAGCATCATTGTACTGAAGAATAAACCAGCACAGGAGTGACAACTCATGCAAATAACAGATCATCATTAAATGACAAAAACTATTCAGTTGATCAATTCTGCATTAACACAAATTAAAAGGAAGTCTCTTCTGAAATAATATGCGTTTCTTGATTCAACTAAACTGGACTAAAACAGTAATTTTGTCCTTCATTGTAGGTTTTTCAGAGAAAAGGAGATTCACTTGAGAGCTGCAGTGAGAAAGTGAATTCAGGTGTTTTAACCAAAAAGTCAGAGATCAGGTGTTCCATTACAATGATGACGATGACTAAAGTGACGTTAAAGATGATGACGATGACTATGGTGATGATGATAAAGATGATGACGATGACTATGGTGATGATGATAAAGATGATGACGATGACTATCATGACGGTAAAGATTCAACCTTTATTTCGTCAGGTTAATCTCATTGAGCCTCGAGGACTCATTTACAAGAGCGACCTGCTACAAACTAAAGAATGATGACAACAGTAACAGTAGAAATTTCCTTAAACAATCAACAATAGACTAGCCTGGCCCTCGCCTTCCTGCACAGCTCCGCTCAATTCTCATTTCCCTTCACTGCACAGTCTGGGACTTATCCCATAGACAAGGATTTCTCCGGTAGATTTTTGACCGGACCAATCAGAGAACAGAAGGGGCGGAGTTTTTGGCCCCTAACCCACGCCCCCACCTGTCCCAGCGCAGCCAGCGAGCATTCGCATGTTCTCATTCAAAGCGATGCAAAGCGATGCAGGAGGACTGTTGTATAAATGACACAAATGTATTAATCTCCCCTTCTTAATCCCTTATCTGGAGTTTTCTTTTGTTTTTTTGGCCAAAAGTCAAGTGTTCGCTCCCTCCTCCTCCTCCTTCTCTCCCTCCGCTGATAAGGAAATGCCCCCACCTGTCCCAGCGCGCAGCCGCATGTTCTCATTCAAAGCGATGCAGGATATTAATTTCCCCTTCTTAATCCCTTATCTGGAGTTTTCTTTTGTTTTTTTTCCCAAAAGTCAAGTAATCGCTCCCTCCTCCCTCCTCCTTCTCCTCCACCCTCCGTTGAGTGAAATGAACAAGGAGGAAATGGCTGAGGTTGTCACGAGAATTAAACTCGGGTTTTACGTTGCTGACCGAGTCCCATCAGATTTTCTGGTCTTTTGGTGAGCTGGACCAGCGATCCATGGTTTTATTTTATTTTATTAAAATGTTTTATTAACATATAAACACAGAATTTGCGCAGCGAGAGAAAAGCTGCAGGAGGCGGAGCAGTTGTCAGTCAAGTTCACCAGAGCACGGGGGGTGGCTCTGAGGGGAGGGAGCAGAATGCTTTCCCTGTTCAAAATATCCAATGGTTTTGTTCCTCAGCAGAGGCCAACGCCTCCAGCAAGAATCGTTTCTCTATGGAAAAAGTCCAGACCCTTGTCTGAAGCGAAGTGAAGGACAGGGTCTGGTTTTAACCAGGCTAACAATAGACAGACATAAGAGAGAAATACAGATTTTTTTAAAACAAATTAAAACAAAATATGATGATAAAAATATGATGGCGATATGGACCAAAATTAATATCTGGATATGTTGTACAAAAATCGTGATATACGATATATATGTCAATATTTTTTCTTTCCATAAAGTAATAACAAAAATATATTTGGGTCAAAGTTTTGTCCCAATTGTCACACAGGCACATTTATTAACAACAGCTGTAGCTGTACAAAATAAATGCCTAAAAAATAAACTATTTACATATACAGTATAGGCTATTAAATAGTTTATATTAAATACATTTGCATATATTAAATAATAGTCCTCTTCAGTTGGGGGCAGCTGTGGTTGAGAGGTTTGAGCAGTCATCCTCAATTGGGAGAGTTGGAGGTTTGATTCCACCTGCAGTTACATGCTGAAGTGTCCCTGAGCAAGACACTGAACCCCCTCATTGCCTCTGATTATTCTTTGTATAGATCTAGTAGATGCTGTATGAATGGGCCAATGAGGCACAGATAAAGAGCTTTGAGTGTCTTGATAAGATAGAAAGGAGCTGTATAGGTACAGTCCATTCAGCTGCACCTCCTTCACGTTGGTCAGCCTGTAGCCGTTTTTGCACAGCCCAGCCTGGCCCAGCCTGGAACGGCCTCGCTCATTTCGCATTGTGCGGAGAGCCGCCTTGAAGTGGGTGGAGTGTTCTTGTGTGCGCGCTTGGTGTGTGTTAAGAGGTGGAAAGAGAAGGGACGCCGCTAAAAAATATTTGTTAGCTGAATATATATATTAGTGTTTCTGAGTTTAATGTTTGTTAATAACTGATTACAAATCAGCTTATTTTACATGTGCGTAGCAAGGATTTTCTGAGGGGCGATCCGTTAAAAGAAAAAGTGGACCTATGAAAAGCAAGATACCCAGTAGCTCACTGGTTAAGCGTTGGGCTGGCGCTCCGAGCCTTTTCTCGACTCTGGTTCGAATCTCACTCGGTTGAAACTTATTTTAAGTTTGTCTTTTATTGGATTAAAAAAAAGGAGTTTCACAAACTCCTTTTTTATCTCAGTCCTCATTTTTTTATCCAATAAAAGACAAACGTAAAATAAGTTTCAACCGAACCGAGTGAGATTCGAACCCGAGTCGAGAAAAGGCTCGGAGCGCCAACCCAACGCTTATCCAGTGAGCTACTGGGTATCTTGCTTTTTGTAGGTCCACTTTTTCTTTTAACGGATCACCCCTCAGAAAAGCCTTGCTACGCACATGTAAAATAAGCTGATTTGTAATCGGTTATTAACAAAAATTAAACTCAGAAACACTAATATATATATTCAGCAAACAATTTTTTTAGGGGTTTCTGTAGTTAAATTTTAATGAAATTCAGCTCGCGCTGAAATGCGGAAATGCTCTCTAGTATGGGTGTGTGCTTCGTGTTATTTACGTTTTAAAATAAGCTGATTTGTAATCAGTTATTAACAAAAATTAAACTCAGAAACACTAATACATTATATATATATTCAGCAAACAATTTTTTTAGGGGTTTCTGTAGTTACATTTTAATGAAATTCAGCTCGCGCGGAGGTTGTTGTTAGAACGAGTTGATGACTCAACACGTAGCAAACAACGAATCAAATGTGAGCAATACATGACGTCAAACTGGGCCCGGGAGCTCGGCCCGATCAGAACCTCCGTCGGTGGGGTTCCATAACTAGGGCTACTGCCAGCCCGAGAAGGCAAATGCGAACCACATGAACCCGGGTTAGAAGCAGGGTGGGGCCAGGGAGGGCCGTGCAGTGCGAAAACGGCTTGTGTGAAGCTGCTGTACTGAGCCTCCACTTGGAACCTTGAAGCTACAGCTAGACGACAGATCTGTCTTCTTATCTGAAATGGTTCAGTTTAGAGGAACACAGAGAGGAAGCGCGACGTTAACAGTTTATCATATCACTAAAGATACGGTCCTTAGCAGCTAATCTATCTATGTTCCTCTAAAATTACACAGCACGGCTGAATGAGCTCTGAACCATTTCAAGTACCGTAAGAAGACGTGTCTGTCGTCTAGCTGTAGCTTCACACATGCTCAGCTGCTGCGTTTACTGCTGCTAAACTTGACGTCTCCTCTCCTTCAGCCCGCCCCTCCTGAAGAAGCAGGAAGGGGAGGGGAGCACGGCTGAGGGCTGTGTTTGTGTTCGAGGAGGAAGGAGGAGGGGGGCCACCTGGGAGAAAGAGACGGCAGGATTTCCAAGTATAAAACTATATCGTTTATATCGAGATAGTCTAAACTTATATTGCAAAAAAAATTATCTCTATTTTAAAAATATTGAGATATCACCCAGCACTAGTTGGTGACAACAATGATAAAGACAATGATGATGACGACGATGACAAACATGATGAAGATGGTAATGATGATTATTACGATTATCTGTCAGCGAGCGCCTGGAGAAGGAGAGGGAGATCCTGGAGGAACGTGCCAACGGGAGGAGGGAGATTCTGAAGAACCTGATCGATCAGCCCAGGGACCTATGTGCCATCAGCACCAACAGGAACCAGGTGAGAAACTGGACCGAGAACAGTTCTGGTTCTAGAGCTGGCTCAGTTCAGTCAAACCGTAGGATCTGAGAGCAGCATGACGGGAATCATTGGACTGTGGTTAAACACTGATCAGGGTCTGGTTGTCAGGAGGAGCAGACTGCTCTGGAGGGGATGATCAGCTTCATCACTGAAGACCTACAGAAGATCAGAGAGGATGCTCAGAGTGTCCACCAGTATCTTACGGGACAGACTTACAACGGTACAGTGCTCCAGGAAACGACACACGTACACAGTGACTGAAGGTGTTTTTCTTTAGATTCTCAGTTCTGTTTCATGTAAGCTACGCCCTTTAAAAGCTGTCTCTATCGGGTTTACCCGCTGTTGTGGTGTTGCTAATATGTAGGTGTAGAATCAGAGTACTATAGACGGAGCTCACTTCATAACACCATGCTTTATTTCACTTCTTCAAACTTCTTCTTCTCTCCTCCACACATCCTGTTCTCTCCCTACTCGGAGGTTCCCCCTGCTGTCAGTCTTATGCAATTGCAGGACACAACATTTCCCTTTTCCTGAAACAATTACTTACATGTAAATTTGTACAGTAACCTGACAGCAGAAAATCAAAGTAATCAAATTATTATTTCTGTAAGCCAACAGTAATATGAAAGTTTACCCTGTTAACCCTTTGCATTACAGTATGAACAGTAGTAAATTTACTTGTCTTACAGAACAGTATGAACAGGAATAGTTTACACTTTTTTTCACTCTAACTTACAAAACCTGACAACCAGCTTGGTGCATTTCTATCTCTTTGACTTCTTCTTAACACAGCAAGCGGTTCATCAGTATTTCCTGGCAGTGCATATGCATCGAGTACAGTATCATCATTTTGTTCTGCAGCACGTAAGATTTGTTTTGGGAAGAGTGCAAGTTTTGAAGCATTCCACTTGCGCCCATCACTCAGTAAGAAAGTATTTGGTCCAACTTTCTTCATTACAGTACGTGGTTCTGTAAATCTGGAAGATCCTTTGGAAACGTGATCCGGTCTGCGAACACGAACAGTGTCCCCCACGTTGAATGTTGGTACTTTAGCTCTCATTTTCTTGTCAGTATATTCCTTCATTTTGTTTTGCTTTTGTTTCACCCTCTGTTGTATTTGAGCTTGGCTTTTGCTCTTCAGTTCCACTGGGAGTATGTTTAACTTGGTACGCATCTTTCTGTTCCTCAGTAGTTCAAATGGAGTAGCTCCGGTAGTTGCATGCGGAGTAGCTCGGTAGTTGTGAAGGAATTCAGTGACAGCTTCCTTCCATGAGCTGTGACTTCTTTCAGCTGTTTGTATGCAGTCTTTAAGCACTCTGTTAAATCTTTCCACAGCACCATTTGCTCTGGGATAATATACACTTGACTTTAAGTGTTGTATCTCTCTCTCTCTCAGAAAAGTAGTAAACGCATGCGAAGTAAACTGAGTACCATTATCTGAAACAAGATACATCGGATTACCCTCCCTACTGAACACAGTGTTTAAAACCCGTATTATTACATCTGTAGTAACAGTAGGAGCGAATGCAACCTCAGGCCATTTGCTGTAGTAGTCTGTTAGCACAATAGCATAACGGCAGTCCCATTTTGCATTTTCAAACGGACCTGTAATGTCAATTGCAACTTTTTCCCATGGTTTGCTAGGAAATTCAACAGGAGTAAGTGGAGCAGTAGTAGTTATTTGTTGCACTGGAACAGCATTCGGCAACATCTGTACTTTATGTATGAAATTTTTATCATAACCAACTTCCCTAACTGACATTCCTGGAGAATGTTCTGAAGCAGTATTTGTTAAAGCTGGCTGAACCATAGAGGTAGGAGAAGTAGCATTAGCAGTAACAATTTGTCGTCCCTCAAGCTTCATTTGTAATGCTTGGAATAAATCTAAACCCAGCAGGGCAGCACCTGACTGAACAACAATAAGAGTACCTTCAGTAGAAATACCATCATGAGAAATAGTAGCTTTTAAGCACCCTTTCACAGCAATTTTCTCTTTTGCATAAGTAACAAGAGTAACTGTAGGTTCAGTTAGTACACAGTCATAAAAGTAGGTGTGGTAGATCTCTTCTGGTATAATGGACACTGATGAGCCTGTATCCACAATCAGCTCAACATCTGTACGTCGTCCATTAACAGTCACTTGAACGGTGCAGAGAATCTTGTCTTGTACAGCATTGTTCATGTAAAGAACCGTGGCTTCATTAACGACGACTTCACGTACCTCCTTTTGAGTCGAACGGCAAACACGTGAAAAATGACCCAATTTACCACACTCGTTGCATGTCGTTTTAGCAGCAGGGCATGCAGGGTTGTTAGCAAGATGGTCGAAGGATCCACAGCGGAAGCAGGAACGGCGTGTAGTGGCAGCAACTTGAGTCGTGAAAGTAGCATGGTCCCGCGGCGTCCTCCTCGCGTCCCAGCGGCGGCTTGACTTCGGCTGTCTTTGTACGGCCCTCACGGGAGCTGAAGCGTTAGCAGCGTTAGCATCAGACAGTACAGCCCTCACGGGAACAGAAATGCTAGCAGCGGTAGCATCAGAAAGTACGTTAGCATCTCTTAATCCACTCTCAATTTGTAGCGCCAACGTTGTAGCTTTAGCAAGAGTTAGCTCCGGTTCGAGTAACAGTCTGTCTCTGATTCGATTATTAGCAACACGCTCTATCAGTTGATCACGTAGCATTTGTTCCTCCATGTTTCCAAAGTCACATGTGGCAGCTAACTCACGCAGAGAAGCTAAGAATTGTTGTACCTTTTCATCCGGCCGTTGTACACGTTGTCGAAACTTGTGACGTTCAGCAATCACGTTCACCTTCGGGACGAAATGTTCTTTAAGGGCAGCAATAGCAGTAGCGAACGTGGTCCCGGTATTCGGCAGAAGTCTTTGTCCTTCCGTACCCAACGCATGGAGTAGAACCGCGTGCTTTCTGGCATCAGGCCAGTCGTCTCCCGACGCGGCTATCACTAGCATGTAGTTGTCGAACATTTTTAGCCACGTTGGAAACGGTATCGTCGGTTCACCTGGGCACGGCATGAATGGAGCAGGCAAAGGCACAGAAAGAGCCATCTTCGTCGATTCTCGTCGATCCTCGTCGCCAATGTTGTAGTGTTGCTAATATGTAGGTGTAGAATCAGAGTACTGTAGACGGAGCTCACTTCATAACACCATGCTTTATTTCACTTCTTCCAACTTCTTCTTCTCTCCTCCACACATCCTGTTCTCTCCCTACTCGGAGGTTCCCCCTGCTGTCAGTCTTATGCAATTGCAGGACACAACACCCGCATGCAGCGCGCCGAACACTGAAAACTTCTAGTCCACGCCCACCTGCTGAGTGGGCCCCACCCTGTCCATTATAAATTGCATCTGGACCAGAGCTCGACTCCAGTTTTTCTTCAGCCAACGTTAAGAGCACTACTTCTAAGAAAGAATAATAGAAGAAAAGAAGAGAGGGAATGACTTCCATTAAGAAATTGAAGACCATCCGTCTGTGCGCTGTGTGCCAGACGGGCTTCATTTATCGATGGCCCTGCACATCATGTGTGAAAGCTGCCTGGGAGCTGACCACGCTCAGCAAGCTTTGGATCCACTCTTCTCCTGTCCAGCCTGTAAACTTTTTTCAGCTGAGGAGAAGCGGCGCCGGTGTGAGCTCTTTTCCTCTAAGGTGGACGAGTTTCAACTGATGGGGGACTGTTCGCTGGAGGAATTTTTGAACTTGGACTTATAGTTTGTGAACATGTCCCCCTCTGAAGCTGAAACGGCTAGCAACCGCGCTCCATCCTGCCTTACAGGAGGTTTGGAGCTGGTGTTGCCTTCAATGTTCGCCTCCCCGAGCGCCCGGGGATCGACCACCGCACTGCTTCACGAGCTCCTGGAGATAATCGGGAGGTCGGCGAGAGCCTGCGACCTGGAAGTGCCCGAACTGGCAGCCCCAGCCAAATCGACACTCTTGGCAGGAAGGTTTGCCGCCTAGCACATCGGACACCGGGACCCAGTCTGGCCCCGTTTCCTAGCTGTGTCCGCCCTCCTCCTGTGTTCAGCCAACAATTCCTTAAAGCTGAGGGTTTCGTTTGCCTCCTACATGGCCATCATCAAAGTCAAAGGGCTCATGGACCAGGGCTTTCCCACCATCCCTCTCCTAGAACCCAGTTTTTCTGCTGTCTTCAGGGTAAGTTCAGTGAAAAACGTCGGCAGACGTATCATCCCGCCATCCTCCGGTGACCAGCTCACCACGAAACTGATGGACAGAATCCATCAGTGCTCGTTGCAAGTGGGGGCAGCAACCAACAACATTGCTATGCTAGCCCTTAGAATAGCTAAGTAGGCAAAGGAACCAATCCCGTTCTCCGCAGATCTGGACTAGAACTCCTGGAAGGTCCTGTGTCCCCAGATGACCTCTTCGGACCTCATTTTCAGTCGGTACTGAATCCAGCTGCAGTCCTCATCTGACGCCCTGGATCAGGTACGGAGACACGCAACGCTCTTCCAAGCAGATTCACGGCCGCTAACGTTGGTTTTTCTCCCCAACCGGACACGGCCGGGGAGCAATATAAGAAGCGTTAAATAGAAAGCGATGAGCAGCCCTTTCCAGGCCAGCCTCCTATGGGTAAGTGTGGGCGAAACCCCACCACAAGATTCAGAGATTCAGAGAGATTTATTTGTCATTCGTATCTCATGTGGTGGAACAAAATTATGTACACAGAGTTTCAGTTACATCCAACAAAAAAATGTAAAAGAAAAACGGTACCTGTAATAACATCTAAGATATGAACTAAGAAAAACATAAACTAAAAATACACTAAGCACTAATATCATAAAAATATCACTTCAAACAGCAGCACAAACATGAGTCTGTGTGAGCAGATGAACACGAATGAACATAGCAACATGAAACAGATCGGCAGCAACATGAAACAGATCAACAGCAACATGAAACAGATCAGCAGCAACATGAAACAGATCAGCAGCAACATGAAACAGATCAGCAGCAACATGAAACAGATCAGCAGCAACATGAAACAGATCAGCAGCAACATGAAACAGATCAGCAGCAACATGAAACAGATCAGCAGCAACATGAAACAGATCAGCAGCAACATGAAACAGATCAGCAGCAACATGAAACAGATCAGCAGCAACATGAAACAGATCAGCAGCAACATGAAACAGATCAGCAGCAACATGAAACAGATCAGCAGCAACATGAAACAGATCAGCAGCAACATGAAACTGATCAGCAGCAACATGAAACTGATCAGCAGCAACATATCAGCAGCAACATGAAACAGATCAGCAGCAACATGATGTGATTCTTCACAGTGATTGTTCTGGTTATATATACATGAGTCTAACAGCCTCAGGGGACAAGCTGTTCCTTAGTTTAGTGGTTCTACACTTAATGTTCTTCAAACTTCTTCCTGAGGGGAGCGGGGCAAAAAGTGTGTGTGCTGGGTGAGTGGGGTCCTCCATGATGCAGGTGACCCTCTTCTTACATTTGGACAGATCTAGCCAGTTTGCGAGAACACCACCAAAATTCAACGGGGTGTTAGAAACCCAACTAACGTCTCCAGAACTGGGTTTAATTCTCCAATCAGAGCTGATGGAATTTCTGGAAAAATATGTGATTTCCAGAGTTCTCCCGGGAGAGAAGGAATCCGGTTTTTACTCCTGGTACTTCCTGGTTCTGAAGAAGTCGGGAGGCCTCGGACCAATTTTGGATCTATCTGCCTTCAAGAAATTCATCATGGAATAACCTTTTCACATGCTGACGGTGAAACGTGTTCTCGAATACGTGACACAAGGGGAGTGGTTTGTGTCAATATATCTGAAAGATGCATATTTTCACATTCCAATAATAAACAAACACAGGAAATTCCTCCGTTTTTCCTTTCAGGGGGGGGGCTATTTCAGTAAAACCGCCTGCCCTTTGGGTATGCGCTCGACACACAGACGTTCTCAAAATACATGGAGACAGCTCTCCAGCCGCTTCGAACGAGAGGGATAAAAATCCTGTTTTATCTGAACGACCTCCTGCTTTTATCTCGGCCCAGAAAAGAGGCAGAGACACAAACAGTTTTAGTGAGACATCTGTCTCATCTGGGATTCACCATAAATTGGGAGAAGAGCTCAATAATTCCGTCTCAGCGAATTACATTCCTGGGAGTGAATCTAAACTCAGTGAACATGACAGCCTCCCTGTCAGAACAGAGGAGGGAATCCTGATGTCACTGTTTCAGCTCGTCCAGCCTCTCAGAACAGTAACAGTGCTGACAGTCATGAGACTGTTAGGAATGATGTCAGCAGCTTATGTTGTCGTGCCGCTAGGGTTATTGTTTATGCGCCACCTGCAAAGATGGTTCAATCAACTGAAAGTTGACCCTGTACGTCACAAACTGCATCTGATCACCGTCCCCCCATCTGTGGAAGCGGATCTGAATCACTGGGGGAATTCCCTGAACTTGTTAGGAGTTCCCTTGGGCAAAGTGACGTCATTCACGTCTGTGCCATCTCCGGCTGGGGAAAGACCTGCCTGTCACAAACGATAGGTGTGTGGCTGGCTGGCAAGTCTTCTCGCATAAATGTACTGAAACTTCTCACAGTACAGAAAGTTCTCAGACATTTTACCCCAATGGTTCAGGATCATCACATGATGATCCACACAGACAACAGAACCGCAACAGCGTACATAAATCGCCAAGGAGGCGTGCGTTCAGCCCAGCTGCAGAACACAGCCAGGAATCTGCTCTGCTGAGTGCGCACACACTTATGCTCGATCAGAGCAGTTTACATCCCAGGCGTTCTAAACAGGGGAGCAGGGGGCGGCCGTGGTGTAGTGGTAATGGCAGTCGACCCCTGATCAGAAGGTTGGAGGTTCGAATCCCGTATCCGTCCACCATGTGTCGTTGTGTCCCCGGGCAAGACACTTAACCCAGAGTTGCTCCCGGTAGGTCTGGATGGCACCTTGCAAGGCAGGCTACCACTACCGGTGTATGAATGTCTGAATGAATGGGTGGATGGCTGGTATTGTAAAGCGCTTTGGGGTTCCTCACAGGGGGCTGGAAAGCGCTATATAAATAAGCTCCATTTACCATTTACCATTTATGTTCATTAAATGTTTAGTGTTTTAGTTTTGGTGTAAATTTTCATACTTTTATACTACTATGCAAAAACTCAGGACAGTGTTACATTTTTACTATTTTATGCTTATGTTTATTAAATGTTTCAGTGTTTTAGTGTTTTTTTTTGTTGTTGTTTTTTTTCATTTATAGATAGCCTCCCTTCACACCTTATAGCCATCCTCTCACTCCAATATTTTTTTAAGAAAGAAAGAAAGAAAGAAAGAAAAGAGAAAGTAAGACAACAAATCAACAATTATCAACCAAAAGAGCACAAGGCAAACACACCCAACCTCCGTCCACAATCCTGCAAAGCACATGACAGAACACAACAATGGAACATACATGCATAAAGACTAATAATATTCATGAGCTTGCAGTAGAATTCTATAAATACACATACCCATACCTACAAATATATATATAGTATACATACATATACTTTTATATTCATTCATATACCCATCTACATATCTGCATATATCTATATATACATCCCTGCATCCATTTGTGTGTGGTTGTGAGCATGCATAAGTGAATAAGGTTCCTCCAATAGAACATTTAGTAGCGACTGTGAAGCATCAGAGATCCGTCCCCCCAAAGCCCGAGGCAGACGAAGGGGCGATCAAAGCCCAAGACCCCAGGAAGGACCCCGAGCCCAGAGTCCCCAGGACCACCCGAACAGGACGAGCCACTAGCCCACTCCCCAGATCCTACCAAGGGGAAGAACCGGACGAACCCCACCAGCGACCACATACAATGACCCCCCGGGGTCGCCCGCGACAAATTCACAGGCCCCGCCGGAGCCCGCTGCACCGACGTAGCCCCAGGGCCGGTCACCGAGGCCCGGCCACCGGGGACGCCCACCCCTCAGGCCCAGTGTTTTAGTGTTTAAATGGTTACTGTTGCACTGAGGGACTGAGAGAAACGCAATTTCAATCCTGTGTATGTCCTGTACATATTGCAGTTCTGACAATAAAGTTGACTTTGCAGGGGAACTCGCAACGGTCTTCACGGACATCTTTAACATCTCACTGAGCCAGACCATCGTCCCCACCTGTTTCAAAGCCACCACCATCATCCCTGTCCCAAAGAAGGCAACGCCCGCATGCCTCAATGACTATCGCCCAGTAGCACTCACCCCCATCCTGATGAAGTGCTTTGAACGGCTAGTCATGAAAAGCATCACATCTGTCCTCCCTGCCTCCCTGGATCCCTTCCAATTTGCATACCGACCTAATCGCTCAACCGACGATGCCATCTCCTCTGCCCTCCACACAGCTCTCACACATCTGGACACGAAGGACTCTTATGTTAGAATGTTGTTCATCGACTTCAGCTCGGCATTCAACACCATCATCCCCCAACAGCTCATCCTTAAACTGGACAGTCTAGGGCTGAACACCTCAATGTGTAATTGGCTGCTAGACTTCCTGACCGGGAGACCACAGACAGTACGGGTAAGGAGTGGCACATCTAGCACCATCACATTGAACACAGAGGCCCCACAAGGATGTGTGCTGAGTCCCCTTCTGTTCACCCTACTAACACACGACTGCACACCATCATACAGGGTTGGAAAACGCTATATAAATAAGCTCCTTTTACCATTTACCATTACCATATTATGTCGAGAGGAGGTCTTCTGGACAGGGATTGGTGTCTTTATCCAGATCTAATGGTGCATTCACACCTAACAGCGTTTCAACTTCCAAAAAGCTCGTCACGCACGCAAGTGGACGCACTGGACCCACAGTGGTGTCTAGACCAGAACGCGACCAGAAAGAGAAGCTGCGGCGGCGTGGGAGGGGGTAGAGGGGGAGGAGGAGCTTACCGGTACACCGAGTTCCTTCACTGCACTCCGCGAGGCGAGGAGCTTTTTATTTCTGTCTCTGTAGAGCAGACTTGACTGGTTGAAGGACTTGTCGCGAACACACAGCTACAATGAGTTTCTCTTCCATAGTACATGACTCCGCGGGTTTTTTCTGTGTCCCACAAACAATATGTCACACAGTTGCGCAATAGCCGTCCCCTCGTTTCCGCGTCATAGCGGACCCCCTCTCTTCTCCCCCCGACTCTCCCTGATCAACCAATCAGGGAGAGTTGAACGGCGTTTCAACGTTTGAACCGCAAAATCTTCAGTTAAATGAAGGCGTGCTTTGGAGGCTGATGCGGGTTCACATGCACGGAAAAACGCTTTCCAGCACGCTCAACATGCACTTGAGGTGACGCCCGACGCCAGGAGGCGACTGGAAGCGCGTCCCCCATTGACTTTGCATGTAAGCTGGACGCTCCTGCAGTTGAAAAGCTGTTAGGTGTGAATGCACCATTATCTCACACATCTTGAGCAGGTTCTGGAGAGCGGAGGTGGACCAGATGGTCACTCGGGAGAATTCTCAGTGTGTTCTGTTCTTCTCCCTAAACCCCCGGGATGCTCTGCCACTGGGGGTGAACGTGTTTGCGCACAAACCGTGGCCAAAAACGCTAATTTATGTCTCCCCCCCAGTCCCTCTACTATCAGCACTGCTGGAGAGGGTGAGAATCTGACAATGATTCTGATCACCCCAGAACGCACGAACGCCCCGTGGTTCCCGGTTCTGCAACAGCTGACGGATCAACCATGGGAGTTGTGGTGGAGAGAGGATGCGCTCCTGCAGGCAGGAGGAGCAATCAGGAGTTTTCCTGTCGGCACCTTTGGGTCTGGCCGTTGAACGAGAACGCTTAGGAAAAATTTGGTTTTCTCAAAGACGTAATATGCACCATCCAAGGAGCACACGCAAAATCCACTACAGCTGTTTACGCTTCTAAATGGGTTGCTTTTCAGCGATGGTGCCTAGAAAAAGAAGTGGATCCGACTTAAAGTCCCCTGGGTTGCATTTTATTCTACCTGCAGCTGCTGTTGGACAGAAATGTAGCTTTCAGCATAATGAAAACTTTTCTTCCGGTCATGAAGGTTTCAACGATAGAACAGTTTTCACTCACCCTTTAAAAAAAACGTTTTCCGAAAGGTGCGCGCTGGCTAAGGCCAATGATGCACGCCCTGTCACCACAGTGGGACTTAGTATTTGTCCTCGGTGCAATAACTAAAGATCCATTTGAGATCTTGGACCAGATATCTTTGAAGTATCTGTCATTTAAAACGGCTATGTTATTAGCTCTGACGTCAGCTAAAAGGGTGAGCGACTTGTCAGGTGTGTCCGTCGCTTCTTCTTGTCTCAAAATTAAGGAGATGGGAGTTCAGCAGAACTCCGACCAAATCATGCTTTTATACCCAAAAACATAAAAAGTTTGTTCAGGTCCAGAGTCATTACGCTGGACGGGTTCTGTCCCCCTCCCCACAAAACTACGGAGGAGGAACAGTTTCACCTGCTCTGCCTAGTACGTGTACTCGGGTGTTATGTGACACACAGCCGCGATGCATAAATATTATCAGTTGTTTTTACATTTCAGGGAACAATCACCTCTTCCCTGGGCTGCCACCTTACCGTGGTGGAGGGGTTTGAGTGTCCCAATGATCTTAGGAGCTATGCTGTCAGGGGCTTCATGCCCTTAGTAGGGTCACCCAAGGTAGACAGGTCTTAGGTGAGGGACAAAGTGCAGCCCAAAGACCCCTTATGATGAACAAAATAAATGGAGTCAATGTTCCCTTGCCTGGACGTGGGTCACCGGGGCCCCACCCTGGAGCCAGGCCCGGAGGTGGGGCACGCTAGCGAGCGTCTGGTGGCCGGGCTTTTACGCATGGAGCCCAGCCGGGCACAGCCCAAAGTAGTGCTGGGCGATATGGAAAAAATCATATATCACGATATGGACTTTTTTATATCACGATAACGATATATATCACGATATATACAACACGATGTGTGTGTGTGTACAAGAAAAATTTGGACCAAAGTTTTTTTTATTTTTTTTTATTATTTTACTACAGATACAGTTACAATTATAAGAATGTGAACAAAAAGAACAAGGAAATTTGGACAAAAGTAGAAAAAGAGTTTCTACTTTGGTCCAAAATTTTCCTGCAGGTGGCGGTAAAACAACGGCTGCTAATAAAACCCACAAAGAAGAAATCCGCTCTGGAAGTTGGAGTAAACAAAGCAAGAAACAGAAAAGAGAAAATGTTGCGTTTGATTGCGGTTCTGTTGCGTCTCTGGTCTGTTTTGTATTGGTTAACTGGACCCGAGTTGGGACTCGGTTGGACTCTGGTTCGTGTCCTCTGGACCCATTTTGTCTGAGTTTCAGCGGAACAAAATAATGGAAGCTAACAAGGTGAGCTGCCCCCTCTTTTTGGTAAAAGTTCTTCCTCGGGCTGCCTGCGCAGCTGTTTTTCCTTGTTGTGACACCGGCGTCATGCCCCTGCGGCTCTGTTGCTCTCGAGTTTAACAACGTAAAGCATGTGTCGCAAACCCGCGCGTGCATCAAACATAAAGCAGCGCCGTCATCTCGCTAAACCACAATATGAAGCTTCTTTGCGACAGTTTTTTAAATTCTTATTTATCACGATAGAAGGAAAGTAGCACGATAGACACGTTTCTATCGTCCTCACGATATATATCGTCATATCGCACAGCCCTAGCCCGAAGAGGAGATGTGGGTCCCCCTTCCCATGGGCTCACCACCTGTGGGAAGGGCCAAAGGGGTCGGGTACAATGTGGGATGTGTGGTGGCCGAGGGCGGGGACCATGGCGGTCTGATCCTCGGCTACAGAAGCTGGTTATTTGGACGTGGAACGTCACCTCTCTGGTGGGGAAGGAGCCTGAGCTGGTGTGTGAGGTTGAGAGGTTCCGGTTAGAAATAGTCAGACTCATCTCAACGCATGGCTCTGGCTCTGGAACCAGTTTCCTTGAGAGGGGTCGGACACTCTTCCATTCTGGAGTTGCCCCTGGTGAGAGACGCCGAGCAGGAGTGGACATACCTACTGCCCCCCATCTTGGTGCCTTCATATTGGGGTTCACCCCGGTGAACGAGAGGGTAGCCTCCTTCCGCCTACGTGTGGGGGGACGGGTCCTGACTATTGTTTGTACCTATGCGTCAAACGGCGGCTCAGATTACCCACCTTTTTTGGAGTCCTTGGAGGGGTATTGGAGAGTGCCCCTCTTGGGGACTCCTTTGTTCTACTGGGGGACTTCATTGCTCATGTGGGCAATGACAGTGAGACCTGGAGGGGTGTGGTTGGGAGGAATGACCCCCCTGATCTGAACCCGAGTGGTGTTCTGTTATTGGACTTCTGTGCTCGTCATGAATTGTCTATAACAAACACTATGTTCAAGCATAAGGTTGTCCATATGTGCTCTTGGCACCAGGATACCTTAGGTCGCAGTTCGATGATAGACTTTGTTGTCGTCTCATCTGATCTGCGTCTGCATGTCTTGGACACTCGGGTAAAGAGCGGGGCGGAGCTGTCAACTGACCACTATCTGGTGGTGAGTTCGCTCCGATGGTGGGGGAGGATGCCGGTCAGTCCTGGCAGACCCAAACGTATTGTGAGGGTCTGCTGGGAACGTCGGGCAAAGTCTCCTGTAAGACGGAGCTTTAACTCCCACCTCCGGGAGAGCTTCAAACACGTTCCGAGGGAGACGGGGGACATTGAGTCTGAGTGGACCATGTTCCGCTCCTCTATTGTCGAGGTGGCTTATCGGAGCTGTGGCCGCAAGGTTGTTGGTGCCTGTCGTGGTTGCAACCCTCGAACCCGATGGTGGACACCAGCTGTGAGGGATGCTGTCAGGCTGAAGGAGTCCTATTGGGCCTTTTTGGCCTGTGGGACCCCGGAAGCAGCTGATAGGTACTGGCAGTCCAAACGGCATGCAGCTCGGGTGGTTGCTGAGGTAAAAACTCGTGCGTGGGAGGAGTTCGGAGAGGCCATGGAGAATGACTTCCGTACGGCTTCGAGGCAATACTGGTCCACCATCCGACGTCTCGGGGAGGAAAGCGGTACGCCACCAACACCATTTATAGTGGGGGTGGCGTATTGCTGACTTCAACTCTGGATGTTGTGAATCGGTGGGCGGAATACTTCGAAGACCTCTTCAATCCCACTGTCACGTCTTCCACTGAGGAAGTGGAGCCTGGGGACTTTGGTTCGGGCTTTCCAATCTCTGGTGCAGAGGTCGCCAAGGTGGTTAAAAAGCTCCACGGTGGCAAGGCTCCAGGGGTGGATGAGATTCGTCCAGGGTTCCTTAGGGCTTTGGATCTTGTGGGGTTGTGTTGGCTTACGCGACTCTGCAATATTGCGTGGACATCGGGGGCAGTTCCCTTGGATTGGCAGACTGGGGTGGTGGTTCCCCTATTCAAAAAGGGGGACCGTAGGAGTGTGTTCCAACTATAGGGGGATCACACTCTTAAGCCTCCCTGGTAAGGTCTATTCAGGGGTTCTGGAGAGGAGGGTCCGTCGGATAGTCGAACCTCGGATTCAGGAGGAGCAGTGTGGTTTTCGTCCTGGTCGTGGAACACTGGACCAGCTCTACACCCTCAGCAGGGTCCTGGAGGGTACATGGGAGTTTGCCCAACCAGTTTACATGTGCTTTGTGGACTTGGAGAAGGCATTCGACGTTGTCCCTCGGGGGACCCTGTGGGGGGTACTCTGGGAGTATGGGGTACCAGGCCCTTTGATACGGGCCGTTAGGTCCCTATACGACCAGTGTCAGAGCTTGGTCCGCATTGCCGGCACGACCAGTGTCAGAGCTTGGTCCGCATTGCCGGCAGTAAGTCAGGCTTGTTTCCAGTGAGAGTTGGACTCCGCCAAGGTTGCCCTTTCTCACAGATTCTGTTCATAACTTTTATGGACAAAATTTCTAGGCGCAGCCAAGGTGTTGAGGGGATCTGTTTTGGTTGCCTTAGGATTGCTTCTCTGTTTTTTGCAGATGATATGGTCCTATTGGCTTCATCAGGTCGTGATCTACAGCTTTCGCTAGAGCGGTTTGCAGCCGAGTGTGATGTCGCTGGGATGAGGATCAGTTCCTCCAAATCAGAGGCCATGGTCTTGAGCCGTTAAAGGGTAGAGTGCCCTCTCCGTGTCCGGGAGGAGGTCCTGCCCCAAGTGGAGGAGTTTAAGTATCTCGGGGTCTTGTTCACAAATGAGGGAAAACTGGAGCGTGAGATAGATAGGCGGATAGGTGCAACGTCCGTAGTGAAGCGGGTGCTGTACCGGTCTGTGTGGTGAAGAGAGGGCCGAGTCAAACGGCAAAGCTCTCAATTTACCGATCAATCTACGTTCCCACCCTCATCTAGGTCATGAGCTTTGTGTTGTGACCGAAAGAACGAGATCTCGGATACAAGCGGCTGAAATGAGTTTTCTCCACAGGGTGTCTGGACTCTCCCTTAGAGATAGGGTGAGAAGCTCAGTCATCCGGGAGGGACTCGGAGTAGAGCTGCTGCTTCTCCACATCGAGAGGAGCCAGTTGAGGTGGCTCGGGCATCTGGTTAGGATGCCTCCTGGACGCCTCCCTGGTGAGGTGTTCCGGGCATGTCCCACCGGGAGGAGGCCCAGAGGAAGACCCAGGACACGCTGGAGGGACTATGTTTCTCGGCTGGCCTTGGAACGCCTTGGGATTCCCCCGGAGGAGCTGGCCCAAGTGGCTGGGGAGAGAGAAGTCTGGGCCTGCCTACTTAGGCTGCTACCCCCGCGACCCGACCTCGGATAAGCGGAAGAAAATGGATGGGATAGATGGAGGGAACGATCACAGGGTCAGCCTTTATCTTCCCAACATTTGTCACATTGGTTATGTTAAACTATTTCACAGGCCTATAGTTCTTCTGGTCTTACACCACCTGAAGGACTGAAGGGGGGAAAATTTTAAATTTGTATGCCTTTTTTATGACTATTGTTGTTTTCGTTGTTACTCACTGTTGTCATCACTCTTTGTTAAAGAAATCATGTCTCTCTTATAAGCGAGTCCCCGAGGCTCAATGGTATTAACCTGTCTAAATAAAGGTTGAACTTAGTGTTCACTCCACCAGGTGGATTTCAACCTCCACAGCTCTGCACAGAAGGGTGTCTGTGTAGGACATCTGCTCTGCGGCCTCACGGTCATCACCGACCCCATACATCCATTTGTATTTACGAGATGTCTCCAGCTCTTCACTGACACATTCAGTTCTCAGAGTTATTTCAGAGTGGTTTGTCACAGTCGCACAACTATAAAAATATATACAGTATATATAAACAACAAACAATAAAAACCACAGCCCTGTTTTGTCATTATTAGTGGGCATTTTTGTATGATTACTCATTCAAGCAGGAAAATTCCTTCTTCCTCATTGGAAATGTTTCCTTTTCTTATTCCTCTATTGTGTTATATGAATAAACATTAATTCAGCTAAGATCAGGCACAGAGGCTGCACGCCTGTAATCCAGTACGCACCAGATGCATGGATCAATGGTGTATAGTTACGCTTGAATAAAGAATGAGGTTTAGGCGGATGTCAGGGTGTTTTTTATAGTTCTCGGACAGACCCAGTGAGGCATGGACCATATCCTGATCCGCCCTTTAAACTCTATAGCGACAGCTTTTAAAGGGCGTAGCTTACACAAAATAGAACGTTGGTTACGTATTGTAACCCCAGATTCTGAGTGTAAGCTACACCTTTTAAAACCTGGGCCTCACTGGCTCTCAAATGGCTGAAGAAAAGAATATGCCTTTGGGAGTCGAGCTCCGGTCCAGATGCAATTTACTGTATAATGGACCGGGTAGTGCCCACACAGCAGGTGGGCGTGGACTAGAAGTTTTCAGTGTTAGGCGCGCTGCACGCGGGTAAACCTGTGCTTCAGCATCAACGTGTGGCATGAAGGCTGCACAGAAGATGTTGGAGTCAGTCTCCCCACCATCACAGACATCTACACCTCCAGATCCCCTCCAGAGGGCCAACCTGCATCATGAAGGACCACACTCACCCAGCACACACACTTTTTGCCCTGCTCCCCTCAGGAAGGAGGTTGAGGAGCATTAAGTGTAGAACCACTAGACTGAGGAACAGCTTCTACCCTGAGGCTGTTAGGGTTTAGGGTTAGCCTGATCAGCCTAACCTGATGTGTTTCATGTTGCTGCTGATCTGTTTCATGTTGCTGCTGATCTGTTTCATGTTGCTGCTGATCTGTTTTATGTTGCTGCTGATCTGTTTCATGTTGCTGCTGATCTGTTTCATGTTGCTGCTGATCTGTTTCATGTTGCTGCTGATCTGTTTCATGTTGCTGCTGATCTGTTTCATGTTGCTGCTGATCTGTTTCATGTTGCTGCTGATCTGTTTCATGTTGCTGCTGATCTGTTTCATGTTGCTGCTGATCTGTTTCATGTTGCTGCTGATCTGTTTCATGTTGCTGCTGATCTGTTTCATGTTGCTGCTGATCTGTTTCATGTTGCTGCTGATCTGTTTCATGTTGCTGCTGATCTGTTTCATGTTGCTGCTGATCTGTTTCATGTTGCTGCTGATCTGTTTCATGTTGCTGCTGATCTGTTTCATGTTGCTGCTGATCTGTTTCATGTTGCTGCTGATCTGTTTCATGTTGCTGCTGATCTGTTTCATGTTGCTGCTGATCTGTTTCATGTTGCTGCTGATCTGTTTCATGTTGCTGCTGATCTGTTTCATGTTGCTGCTGATCTGTTTCATGTTGCTGCTGATCTGTTTCATGTTGCTGCTGATCTGTTTCATGTTACTGTGCTCATCTGTTCACACAGACTCATGTTCGTGCTGCTGTTCAGAATATTCTTTTTATGCTTCTAGTGCTTAGTGTATATTTAGTTGATGTTTTTCTTAGTTCATATCTTAGATGTTATTACTGTTTTTCTTTTACATTTCATTGTTGGATGTAACTGGGACCCTGTGTACAAAATTTCATTCCACCACATGTACCACATGGTGAGAATGACAAAGAACTTTTGAACCTTGAACTCAATAGCGACAGCTTTTAAAGGGTTATGTTTACACTCGTAGAATCTGGGGTTACATTACGTAACTGTAATGTAGATCTTCACTTTAATCAACTCCTACTAAACTGGCGGGAAGCACCCAACACCGCCTTATATATCCAACCTCTCACCATACAACATCCGGTCCTCTGGACCTTTCACAATAAAACATCCTGTAACGCCTTCGGTCCACTGGGTGTGAGTAGAGCCCCCTAGTGGTCCCCCACACACGCCCCCCCAGAACACCCAGTAAGGTCCATCACTAGTCCAGCATTTTAGGTTTGATCAAACGACCAGAACGGCTGAACCTGGGCCCTGCAGAACCAGTCTGATGAAGCGGAGGGCTACGAGGAGGGCCTGCAGAAGATTCGGGCTCCAATGGACGTTGAGAGTCTCTGGAAGAAGGACCGCAGTCCGTTAGCAATGTGGATGGAGGTCTGCCCCTGCGAGGAGCCTGGGCCGTAACAACCTGATCATCTGACATAACATGAGCTGGTTTAAGCCTATCGATACAGACAGTCTCAGTACGACCCCCTAAATCCAAAAGGAAGTGTTTCGGACCTGGTTGAAGAACCCGAAACGGTCCATCATACAAAGGCTGTAGTGGTGTCCTGTGTGCATTGTGTTTGACAAAAACAAATTTAGAGGACTCCAGACTCTTAGGGACAAATGACTGCGGTAAACAATGGTGTACCGGGCCGGGGACACGAAAAGGGGCCTCCTGAGATGAAAAATGTAGCAACGGTGGGGCGAACTGTGGTGAGGGTACCTCAGGTAAAAACTCACCGGGGACGCGCACAGGCTGACCGAAAACCAGTTCAGCCGGGGAAGAGCTCAGGTCCTCTTTGGTTGCGGTACGTAAACCCAACAAAACCCAGGGAAGACGGTCAATCCAGTTGTCACCGGTCAATGCAGCGCGAAGTGCAGCTTTCAATGATCTGTGAAACCGTTCACACAAACCATTAGCTTGGGGGTTGTAAGCGGTGGTCCTGTGAACGTTAGTCCCCAGACCCTTGGCCATGGTAGACCAAAGTTCAGAAACAAACTGCGGGCCCCGGTCTGATGTAATGTCTGAAGGGGGGCCAAAACGCGCCACCCAGGTAGACAAAAATGCCCGGGCCACCACTGCAGATGTTGTGGATGTCAGAGGAACCACCTCAGGCCACCTGGTGGTCCGGTCTATCATAGTCAGCAGATGAGTAAAACCCTGTGATGGAGGCAGAGGGCCTACTAGGTCTACGTGCACATGATCAAACCGCCGACTTGGGATGGAGAAGGGTTCCAAAGGTGCTTTGGTGTGCCTGTTAACCTTAGCACGCTGGCATGGGACACACGTTGCTGCCCACTCCTTAACTGCTTTACGCAGACCGGGCCAAACAAACTTTGAGCTGACCAGTTTCACAGAGGCTCTAACACCTGGGTGAGAAAGGGAATGTAAGGAGTCAAAAACGCGGCGTCGCCATGAAACTGGAACCAGGGGGCGGGGCCTGCCAGTAGAAACATCACAGAGCAGGAGAGGACCTCCGTCATTCACCTGCCGTTCCTCCAACTCGAGGCCTGTGGGCCCGGACTGGAGCTCGAGTATTTCTGCGTCGCTACGTTGGTCCGCAGCCATAGCAGAAAAATCGATGCCAACGTACACGGGAGAGATCAGCACCCGGGAGAGACAGTCGGCCACCACGTTGGATTTTCCAGCCACATGCTGAATGTCTGTAGTAAATTCAGACACCGCTGCGAGGTGGCGTTGCTGGCGAGCAGACCAGGGGTCAGAAATTTTTGACATCGCAAACACCAAGGGTTTGTGGTCAACATATGCAGTGAACCGGCGGCCCTCCAGGAAAAACCTGAAATGGCGTGTGGCCAGGTAAAGCGCCAGCAACTCTCTGTCAAAAACACTGTATTTCAGCTCATTGTCCCGCAGCGTACGGCTGAAAAATGCAAGCGGCTGCCAAACCCCGGAAACCTGCTGTTCTAACACAGCCCCCACCGCAACATCAGATGCGTCTGTTGTCAAAGCTATTTGTGCCGCTGGGGATGGATGGGCCAAAAGGGCAGCAGTGGCCAGTGCAGCTTTAGCATCACCAAATGCCTGTAGGCGTTCTGGTGTCCAGTCCACGCTGTCGTTGGGCTTTTTCTTTTTCAGCGCTCCATAGAGCGGTCGCAGCAGTTGTGCTGCCCTGGGGAGGAAACGGTTATAGAAATTAACCATTCCCAAAAATTCTTGTAGCGCTTTAACAGACTGGGGCTGTGGGAAATCGGACACCGCCTGCACTTTGTTTGGTAATGGGACAGCACCACTTGCAGAAATGCGGTGGCCCAAAAAATCAATGACTGGCAGCCCAAACTGGCATTTCGCTGTATTTACAATCAGGCCATGTGCTGCTAGGCGCTGAAAAACCTCACGGAGGTGGGACATGTGCTGCTCAGCCGAGCTGCTAGCCACCAGGACGTCGTCCAGGTACACAAATACGAAGGACAATCCCCTTAGGACTGAATCCATCAACCGCTGAAACGTTTGTGCTGCACCTTTAAGACCAAAAGGCATGCGCAAAAACTCAAACAGGCCGAAAGGCGTGATAACAGCGGTCTTAGGGACATCCTCCACATGCACAGGAACCTGGTGGTACCCCCGTACTAAATCTACTTTAGAAAAAATGGAGGTCCCAGCCAGGTGCACTGAAAAATCCTGGATGTGGGGGATGGGATAACGATCGTTCTCTGTGATGTTATTAAGGCGGCGGAAATCCCCACATGGCCGCCATTTGCCGTCTGCCTTGGGCACCATGTGGAGGGGGGAGGCCCACGGACTGTTTGAGCGTTGCACGATGCCTAAACGCTCCATGTTAGCAAACTCTTCCTGTGCTATTGCTAGCTTAGTAGCATCGAGGCGGCGTGCACGTGCGAACACCGGGGGGCCCGTTGTGGGAATATAATGTTCGACCCCATGTTTTGTGTTTGTGTTTGCAAAATCAGGAACAGTCAGCGAGGGGAATTCAGACAATAAACGCTGAAACACATTACCCGAAGCTAAAAAGTTAGCATGCATTAAAGGCCCAGCTCCTCGCGTCGCACAAGGCAGTGACGAAAAAGACACAGCGTCGATCAAACGTCTGTTAGCCAAATCAACAAGGAGCCCGTGAGCACAAAGAAAATCAGCCCCTAAAATAGGAACTGAGCTCGCAGCTATCACAAAGTTCCACTGGAAGTCCTGTTCATGGAAACGAACAGTCACCAACCTTTCACCAAACGTCTTGATGGGAGAGCCATTAGCCGCGGTTAGCTGCGGCCCGCAGCCTTCTGCCAACCTGTCGGAGCCAGTCGGGGGAACGAGGCTCTTCTGCGAACCAGAGTCCACCAGGAACCGCCTCCCCGACCTCGTGTCTTCGATGAAAAGCAGCCTTTCCTTGTCGCCAACGGCCGCGACTGCTAGCGGGCGCTGGCGTTCTCGTTTCCCTGCGGCTTGAAGCTGCACGGTGGGACGCACCGCCGTGCTTTGGCGCCAAAGCGCTGGTGGTAGAAACAAAAGGTGGCTCCTGACCGCCTGCGGGTAGCGACCCCTGCTACGACCGATGGCTCGTCCGGCGCTGAGGGCGTTGCTTGAAGCTCGGGCGCTGCTGGAGATCCGGGGACCGCCGCCTGGACCGCGAAGGTCCTCGCAGCCAGCAGGGTGCGGTCGGCTTCGTCGGCTAGCGAGCG
>JBBPBX010001916.1:81699-96274 GCA_038048925.1 Garcialebias charrua | reverse complement strand
GCTTTCAGTTTCCCTTGTGCATGTTTTAGCATTTGTTCATCTCATTTCAGCTTTTGCTGTGTTTGTTTCAGTATTTATCTTGCCCATATCAACTTTTGTTCTGCTTCTTCCAACTTTTTTCCTGCTCATTTCAGCTCCCTTCTGCTCACTTTAGCTTCTGTTCTGCTAGTTTTAGTTCCCGTTTAGCTTATTTCAACTTTAACAGCTCAGGTTCAACGTCGTTAGATTTTAGCAAAATCATTCAGAACTCGCCATTCACACTGCATTTTCACATAAAATGTGATTTATCTTGAAAAATATTCAACACATTATTTCTTCACTGTGACATCTGATTATTTCTTATCTTTTTTAATTAACCGTTTGTTTTAAATCATTTTTATTAATTTCAGCAGCAGACACCATGTTTGATGCTAATCTTGTTAGGAGGGAAAATTAATTTTCTTCACTGTGACATCTGATTATTTCTTATCTTTTTTAATTAACCGTTTGTTTTAAATCATTTTTATTAATTTCAGCAGCAGACACCATGTTTGATGCTAATCTTGTTAGGAGGGAAAATTAATTAGACGACACTCCTGATTCCACAGTCTCCTTGTGTTTACTCCAATATTCTTTACATTTTTGCTGCTACAACAGCCTTTTTATTAATATTAAAGTGTTTTTTGTTGTTTGCTTTTACTTCAAGCACATTATATCAGTTTGCAATCCTGGCTGCAAAGCTCTTTCAAACTGTGACAAATTTCCAAGATTAAACAATAATATAGTGAAGAACATTTTAAACACTGATCTATGAAAAACAGTCTGCCTCTATAGCTTTTTTTATTACAGGTTTAATTTTATTTTTTTTATAACTGTTTTTATTTATTTAACCTTTATTTAACCAGGAAAATCCCACTGAGATTAAAAACCTCTCTTTCAAGGAAGACCTGGACATGATAAGACAGCAGCAAATACAATGCTTACTGTATATCAATGGCTGAGCCTTCTGGTGTCCTGAGCAGGCCATTCTACTCTGGAGTATAACTCACAGTGACGTGTCATTGCAATACAATTTGTAATGAACCTCAGAGAGGCATGATGCAGTGTCTGTCATTTGCAAACATTGAGCAGACACTTTCATATATAAAAATCTCCATAATCTAACACAGATAAGAAAGTAGCAAGTAGCTGCTTTTTTGCATTAAAAGAGAAACACGTCTTGTTCAAAAGTATAAACCTAATTTTAGACTCTCAGCTGCTTAACCATTTTCTCCACATGTGGCTTGAAGGTAAGGTAGTCATCAATCATAATTCCTAGACATTTATAAACATGCAGCCACTCAATTTCAACTACTCTGAGTGTGCAGAAGGAATCAAAATTGGTTTATTCCTGGCATTGAGAAAACAACACAAGCTTATAGTCTTTTCTGCATTTAGAACACGTTACAGCTGAAATTCTGAAAGTTGGATGGCATCAAAAAAGCCTAAACAAGAGTTGATTCGCAGCATTAAATATCTGTATCATCAGCAAAGACGTGCAAACCAGCTTCAGCCAAATTTAGATCCAAATCATTGATATGAATAAAAGGGGACCCAGAACAGAACCCTGCAGCACCCCTTCATATACAATGGCGACTTCTGAACGACCATCATATTTTAAGCATTGAACACAATTATTGAGGTAGTTTGAGAACTGCACCATCACTTTCTCAGTGTTCTGACTGAAGAAGCCTAAGTTTTAAATTATCAATGGTGTCAAACGCTTTAAAAAAATCAATAAAAAAATAGTTGCACAACTTTGTTTCTTATCAGGTGCAACCAATAGTTTCATCACTCTCATTGGAGCTGTGGTGTTATATGGGAGTGGTTGTGCAGAGGTCAGAGAAGGTAGGCCTGTGATCAGAAGGTCACCGGTTCGACTCCCTGGACAGCAACCATCAAAATGTGGGTGGAAAAGCTGAAACACCCACCCTGGCTCCTTGAGCATGGCCCGTAAACCCCACCATCTTCTCCCCCGGGCAACCAAGATGCAGCTCTTTGCTCCACATATGTGGACTGTGGAAACGCTGTTGCGTCAGGAAGGGCATCCGGCAAGTCTTCGTGAGAGTTAGTTCGCTGTGGCGACCCCTGAGGAAGGGAGCAGCTGAAAGAAGAAGATTGCAGTTGTGGTGGTAATAGGCTTTTTTCTCTGCAGTCTACTTATTTACTCACAAGTCCTTCAGTAATATTTGCCAGCACTGATAAGTTAGTCAGTAGTTAGTTAAAAATTGCTGGATCACCCCCTTTAAACAAAGAGAAAACATAGGCTGGTTTCCATATAGTAGAGGTAATTTCATTCCTTTCCAAAGTTAGGTTAAAAAGTTTTGCAAGAGATTCTGCTACAAAAATCAGCTGCCAATTTCAGAAAATGGGATTCAATTAAATCAGGTCCTGATGATTTTCTGTGGTCTATAGCTTTAAGGACCATTTGGACTCCAGCAGCAATGATTGGAGCAAAATTGAAAAGTTGACCATTATGCACTGAACGATCAGAACAAGGATTCCCACATACAGGTCCCACGGTGTTGAACAAAGAGCCAGAGAATATAAAATGCTTGTTAAAACAATTTGTCACTGCTGTTTTATCCTAGACAGGAACGGACTCATTTAAAACAAAGGTACAGAGACCCTGAGAGTGTTTATTCACTGATGGAGAATTAAGGATGCTCTGAAAAGAAACCAATCAGTACTACAATCTGTTTTCCTTACCTTGGCCCAAGCCTGATTACACTCCTGAATAGCTTCTCTCAGCTCTGTGGAAAACCACTGGTTCCCTTATCAGTCAGTTCACTGGGGTGCAACAAATTACTATGGGAATTGCACCACTGCGCAGTTCTCCTGAAGCAATACAATCACGCCTTTTAAGGTAAGTAAGTGTCAGCGTCAGCAAGGAGGCTCTGTCCTCCTTGCATAAAAGACGATGACGCGCAACATACGTCCTCTTTGTGCACTTCACCTCGCTTCACACCTGAACTTCGTAGGACCTGCCTCGTGTGACTGAACTGCTCGTCTGTAGGTGAACTTGCTCCCTGCCCAAAGCGTCACAGAGGACAAGCACTCTGTTTAGCGGACGCTAACCTAGCGTCGTTGACTTATTTTCTTTTCAAGTCTTTTTTCCGCTGTTTCGCCCAGTTAGCGGGACGCTAACTGCGCCACACACCTACCTGCTAGCTAACGGAGCCAACAGGCTAGCACCACGAACAGCATAGCGAGAGGATTTTCTTAACCACGTTTAGCGAGTGCTAACTGGTTTTTAATCGACGTCTCTTCTCAGCCATGGCTCCTGAGAGAGGCAAGAGAGAATCAAAGAACTCAAGGCCAGCAGACCAGCGAGCCCCGGCTCCTGGCCCTGCCCCAGCAAATGTGGCTATTTCATCTCGGCGGTGGACACCCACGAGGCCTGTCCGATTTGCCTAGAAATGGTCCACGCGAAGATGGCCTTGGACTCCCCAGAATCTTGCCCTCACAGCAGCCAGCTGCGTGTGGCAGTGCGAAGGAGGCACGTGGACTTCGTGGCCAAGGCCATGGGCAGCTCCACCGCAGCTCGAGAACCGCTAGAGACTCTCACGCCTGCAGTGGAGCTGGAGGCGGGCGAGATGGAGGACAGCGGTGCCTTGGACTGGGGCAACAAGATGGACATTGCAGCCTCCGTGGGGAACACCACGGCAGATTTCGACACGAGGGACTTGTTAAGGGTTGACGAACTGTCGCTTACAGCCTCTGGCGAACTGTCAGATGACGAGGCAGACAACGAGGAGGAGGGGGAGGATGAAGACTTCTCCCAGAACCCTGCGGCAGGTCAACCAGAGGCAGACGGGTCCACCCGCACTATGTTCGAGCTGTGTCGCAGAGCTATGGAGGCTTTGAACATAACTTGGCCCGAACCCACACCTCGACAACAGGTAATGAGGCTGGCGGGGAACTACTTTTTGCCAAACAACAGTCGGCCACGAGGCACAGGATGCCCATCTTCCCTGACTTCCACACGGAGCTAACACGCTCCTAAGCTGAACCCAGTGCCCCTCTGACACTGCCTCTCTCCCAGTTTCTGGACGTCGAGGGCATGGAGGTGGCTGGCATGTCTCATATTCCCCAGATGGACAAGACTTTGGCGGCACATTTGGCCCCCAGAAATCAGGCTCCAAGCCCACACTGCCCAGCAAAGCCTGCCGTGTTTCAGCTCTCCAACTGGAAAAGAGCTACCGCGCTCAGGCCCTCACGGCCCGCGCCATGAATGCAGCAGCGATGCTACAGGCCTACCTGGCCGAGAAACTGCAGGAGTTCCAACGGACCACCAACAAGAAGAAGGCGACTGAGGTCCTAGATGAAGCCCGCAGGGTGGCAGTCTTCATCCTTTGCCTCACTGGTACAGCAGCCATCACCCAAGGGAAATGTATGGCTGAGACCGTAATTGCTCAGCGTCATTTGTGGTTGACACTCACTGACCTCCCAGAGGGCCAGCACTCCCCGTTCCTCCACCACCCCATCGAACCCTCAGGACTGTTCGGTGGGGCCCTGGAGAGGATCCAGAGTAGACTGGATCAGAGGAAAAAGCAGAAGGAGGCCCTGCATGAAGGTATGCCCAGAAAACACTTTATGCAGCCCAGAGACCCGAGTGGACAGAAAGGCCCACAGTAGCGCCATCGCTCCCTCACTCGACGCCCGGCGCATAAGAGACGATGTTCGATGGGCAGCAATGGTTGAAACCCGCCTCAGAGCAGCATGGGCACCATTCTCAGGCGGGCCAGGCCTGGTCGAAGCACAGGTTCGTTCCACGTCAAGCGGGCCAATCCAGAACTTCCTCCGCGGGCCGTGACCGAAAGCAGAAGCCAACCTGAGCCAGAGCTGCTTCTTTACCTTTTCAGGCATCGCCACCCAGAGGGAAAAAGGAGAGTAGAACTTTTATCACCAGTAAATGTGCTAAAGAAACCATGACTAACTGGCCCATAATGTTTAAACATACAAAATGCTCAAATGTTTGTGTAATAAAAAGAAATTGTTGTTTGCATACGACAATAAAGTCTCAAAATGTGCAAAATGTTCTGTGTCCCGACTCAGCATTAAATGGAAAACCCCACCATTTTTTAATGCAAAATGTGTCAATAAAGAGCGAGGGGCACCGGAACACAGCCGGCCAACCCCTCTCTAATAAGACACTAACAGTCAGGGGGCCCAATGAGCCCGCGTGGGAGGGCAATGGTCTGTCTGTCTCAGGCAGACTCTCTACCTCCCGCGGAGGGCCGGAACTACCCTCAGTCGAACAGGTTGGGAGGGGCCACTCACTCACCTCCATCCCACCTGAAACATGTAAATCCCACGGTGAGCATGCCCTCCAGACTCACAGCGCAGGCAGAAGCCTGAGCAACGTGCAGCCCGTGTCACTGGGTCATGACGACCATAACTCATGGTTACAGGCTGCAATTCTCCAAATGGCCACCACCCTTCTCCGGGGTGATTACGTCAACAATATCACAGGCTCGCGCGCCTGTTCTAAGAGAGGAAATTTGCTCGATACTGCAGAAAGGTGCAGTCAGAACTGTCCTTGCTCACGAGGTAAACAAAGGTTACTTCAGCAAGTACTTTGTTGTTCCAAAACTAGACGGGGGCCTGAGGCCGATTTTGGATCTGAGGAAATTGAACAGATGGCTTTGCTCATACAAATTCAAAATGTTGACGTTAAAACAAGTAATTCACTTAGTTCGTCCGAGAGATTACTTCTGCATGGTGGATTTGAAAGATCCATATTTTCATATCAGCATTTTGCGCAACTACAGAAAATTCCTACGCTTTACGTTCGAGGACGCCACATACAAATTCCAGGTCCTTCCTTTCGGGCTTTCAACCGCCCCGAGGACATTCACGAAATGCTTGGAAGCGGCCCTGGCTCCCCTGAGGAGCTAGGGCATGAGAATGATGAATTATCTGGAAGACTTGTTGATCTTAACGGACTCCAAGGTCCAAGCAAGATCCCACACAGACCGAGTAATGTCACATCTAAAATCCCTAGGTTTAGTCATAAACTCAGAGAAAAGCAGTTTGTCTCCATCCCAGATTACTGTACTGTTTTTCTGGGTTTGGAGATGAATTCCATCCTATGCAGGGCGTGGCTCTCAGAGAAACAAGTTTCAGACCTTCAGCTCTGCCTAGCGCTTTTCCAACTAGAGAAGACTGTATCTCCCAGGCTTTGCCAGCGTTTACTGGGCCTCATGGTGGCAGCAATTGTTTGCATTCCTTTAGCTCTGTTAAATATGCGTCCTGTTCAGATGTGGCTGCACAAACAGCTACATTCCGCACCCCGGCAACAGACGAGGGGGATAAAAATCAGCTCAGAGTGCAAGGAGGCCCTGAGGCCGTGGAGGAAACCCACAGTGTTGAGCAGAGACATCCCACTGGGCAGCTCGGGTCCTGCTGACGAAAGACACATCAATGACGGTGTGTGTGTGTGTGTGTGTGGGGGGGGGGGGGCTTTGCAGAAGCCAGCACGTCCAAGGTGTCTGGTCCCTATAGGAGGCCCAGCTCCACATAAATTACTTGGAGCTCTTAGCAATGTTCCTCTCACTGAAACACTTTTACAAGGAAAGGCCTGATCAAACACTAACACATCCTGATAAGATCAGACAACAGGTGTACAGTGGCTCACATCAACAGGGAGGGAGGGACTCAGTCCCCATCGCTCCTGGTGCTAACCCCAAAACTGCTCACTTGGTGCAGCTCACGGGTCCTGTCACTGAGAGCAACTCACATGCCAGGGGAGCTAAACTACGGGGTGGACGCCCTCTCAAGAGGAGCCCCCCTCCCCTCAGAATGGTGCCTGCACCCACGTATCATGGACCAGATCTGGGCACGGTACGGAAGGGCAGACGTAGATCTTTACGCTTGCAGCAGCAACGCCCATTGTGCCCTGTTTCATTCCATACTGGACATGAAAGCACCGTTGGGAATGGATACGCTGGCATACGAGTGGCCGGCGGAGAGACGTTATTATGCGTTTCACCCCATCCCTTTGATCCAAGCAATGCTGGAGCGTGTACGTAGAGGGACCCTCTCTCTGATACTAGTAGCGCCCAAATGGCCAAAGAAAGCCTGGTTTGCAGAAGTGATTTCACTCCTGGCAGGAACACCATGGCAGCTGCCCCCCCACCCCACCACAGGGAACTGCTGACCCAGGTCCACGGCCAGATTTTGCATCCACCCCCAGACCTATGGCAGCTTTTGGTCTGGCCGCTGAGAGGGACCGGCTAATGGCTTCCGGTCTGCCCAGTAATGTGATAAACACAAACACGGGGCACGGGCAGGGTCTACTTAGACTCTCTATGCACGTAAGTGGCGTATTTTTTAGATCTAGTGTCTAGAAAGGAATATCACTCCATATTCCTGTAATTTAGCTCAGCTTATCACTTTTCTGCAGGACCTGCTGGAGAAGGGCCGCTCCTTTTCCATGACAAAAGTCTTCCTGTCTGCCATTTTGGCATGCCACGAGGGGTGGGGAGGTAAATCGCCTGGTGCCCACCCTCTCATGATACGTTTCATGAAGGGCGTGCTAAGGAAGAGGCCCCCCGAGCAGGATTTTGGCCCCTCAGTGGGACCTGCCTCTTGTGCTGGACGCATTCTTTGAACCACCATTTGAGCCCTTTCAGAGCATTAAGATAGATTTATTATCTTACAAGACCGCATTGCTCTTAGCTTTGTGCTCAGCAAAGCATGTGGGTGATCTCCGCATTATCCGTGCATCCAATGTACAGCCAATTTGCCCCAGATGGTTCCAAGGTCACCCTGCGTCCAAACTTTGCATATGTGCCAAAGGTCCTAACTTTAAATTTCAAAAGTCTGGGCATTGAATTGTCAACTTTTCCTCCTCCCCCTGTTCTGACTACAGAACAGAGGCATCTGAATGCGCTCTACCCTGTTAGGGCCCTGAACATCTACATGGAGAGAACTGGTAGTTGACGAAAAACAAACCAATTGTTCATATGCTTTGCTAGACCTGCTGCAGGCAGGGCCCTGTCTAAGCAGCGCCTCTCCCACTGGGTGACAGAGGCCATTTCCAGGGCATACAGCAGTAAAGGTCAGTAGGTGCCCAGCGGGGTACATGCTCACTCAACTTGAGGCCTAGCCACTTCCTGGGCCTTGTTTAGAGGTGTTTCAGTAGCAGATATCTGTTCAGCTGCAAACTAGTCATCTCCAAACACGTTTGTAAAACACTACAATCTAGACGTCACAGCACGTGACGTAACTCAAGCTGTTCTCTCTACCACAGAGAATTGAACGGCTAACGCCTGTAGTTAAGGCAAAAGTTCTCATAAGCATACATTTCCAGGGCGTGATTGTATGTTCCCATAGTCATTTGTTTCACCGCAGTGAACTGACTGATAAGGGAACTGAAGGTTATGCACCATAACCCATGTTCCCTAAAGGAAGGGAACAAGGTGCAACACATGTTTGCCCTTCCAATGCCCAAGCTCGGTGAAGTACGTGTAGAGGACGTATGTTATGCGTCATCGTCTTTTATGCAAGGAGGGCGGAGCCTCCTTGCTGACGCTTACTTGCCTTAAAAGGCGTGATTGTATTGCTTCAGGTGAATTGCATGGTGGCGCAATTCCCATAGACATTTGTTGCACCTTGTTCCCTTCCTTCAGGGAACATGGGTTATGGTGCATAACCTTCAGTTTTCCCTCCTCTTTAATTGCTTTATTGTAGCGTGTTTCTTTACAATCTCCATGAAGCCATCTCTAAAAAAAAAATCCAAGCAGTCTCTACATCAGGAATCTATTTTTCTCCAGTGAAAACTGAACAAGTCATAAGTTTGTTCACTAAAACCTTTAAGATTCCTCTTATACTATAAATTGTGTGTGGTTTCATTTTGGACACCTGAGTGTTTCTAATAGTAGCAGCAACCCAGTGGTCACTTAAGTCATTGCAGAAAACACTCAGAGAGGAAAGTTTATGTGAAACATTTGTCTGAATTAGATAAATCAGCTTGGACTTCTCAGTGCTTTTAAGGTTTTGCCTAGGAGAATTTACCAACTGGTTAAGACTAAAGGAATCACAGAAAATTCTAAACTCAGAGACCGCTTTAAGCCAATCCCAGTTCAAGTCACCAACTAAAACAAGCTCTCCATAATTCTGTTTGGACAAAAGATGTTTTAAGGATTGTAATGTCTTTTTAGAAGCTATGCACCAATTGGAAAAGACTTGCCCTCGTATTGTCAGCAGAACTCATTCTGACAGCTACGGTGTAAAGACGTTGTCAGTAATTCAGCTGGACCAGAATGGCTTTCATCTTTAGAGAGTCTGGATCCAGTTAGGTTAGATTAGTGACCATTTCAGCAGAACTCCTTTCATATTATTAGGGACATGACGCAGCATCTTTAAAGTACAACACTGAGAGGATGATAAGCCCAACAGAGCTTCTGTTTGTGCTTTGATAAAAGATGTATGCTGCACTCAATCCTCATTGGGAACGATTAAAAACCTAAACAAGAGCCCTAATAATGCCACAGAGTGGTAATAGAAAATATTATTATCGTTGTTATTGTTTTTCAGTAAATTTAGTTTTACGAAAACAACTTTAATTATTACAACATAATTCTAATGGAGGCACAAAACGTTCACATGAGCTGATTTCAAATAAAGCACTCTCTACATTTAACTTGTAACTGTGAATTAAACCGTGTATATTTTTATTTTGCTAATTAGGTTTAAAAGTCAGAAAGACATGTTGGAATCAGCATTCACACTGTTGCTTTTCTGTTTAATATAGACTTTCTTCCATTAGTATTTAGTGCTGAAACGACATCTGTATATTTTGGGGTGAATTTCCTCTGGTAAAACGGTCCAGGCTATTACTGAAATCAGGAGATAGATGTATAAAATATATTATGCAAATTAAATTTGTTTGGTCATGTAGTCTGTTTATAATTAATTATGATTAATTCAATTTATAACACACTTTTCATTACTGAAAATCTCAAAGTGCTACACATATATTGAATGCTACACACATTCATAAACCGGTGGCGGCAGACTACCATGCAAGGTGCTTTCCAGTCCTACCGGGAGCAACTCAGGGTTAAGTGTCTTGCCCAAGGACACAACGACACATGGTGCGGGTCCCGGGAGTCGAACCGCCAACTTTCCGATCGGGAGACGACTGCCATTACCACTACACCACGGCCGCCCCGTTTGTTTAAAACATATTTAGGCTGAATGGTTAAGTTCCTAAAAACAATGAAATACAGTATAGTCCACAACAATTAAATATTTTAAAAAATATGATAAAGTGCACAAACTATGAGTATTTATTTATTTTATTTTTTCAAATAAAACATTTTCAGGTCTTGCTTTTAAAGTTTCATCACATTTGACCACCTTGTTTGACCTGAGACAGCTCCATATACCTAAAAGCTCCGGTGGACATTCAGTTTACTTTTAACAGCCCAGGAGTCAGGATTGCACTTTGACCTCAAGATGGATCTAATCAAGAGTAGACTTGGCAGAAATGAAGCAGGTTCTTCAGTTCTTCAAGGGTTCTTCCATTTATGACCTGCAGGTTTTTCTATTTTTCTGGTCATAAACTCAAGCTGGAGTTTAAAAATAAATTTCTGACTTTTGACCAGAACACAGTTTCGTTTCATGTTGACAAATGCTCGGCTTTGTTGGTGAGGATATTAATTAATACAAAACACAAATATAGTTTTTTGTTTTACGCTTGTTTAACAGTATAACCCTGATCTGACTTGAAATTTCACTGAAAAACTAACTGCACTTTCAGCGTGACAGACCAGTGCTTAGTGACTAGTGGCGAAAACCGAAAACATTCACATTTTTCTAAAACAACCTAAAACCAAATTGAAAAGTTTCCGTGACAGCTGTATGCTTCAATAAAAACTCCAATCTCACAAATCATATTATCTACAAAACGCTTTAAAAACTCAGCCGCACAGTTATGTTTTGTGTTTTTCTTGAACAAGTGGAAAGTTTGATGTTGAAAGACATTTATTGCAAACTATGTTGAGACTGGGATGGGCGATTTACAATTACTAACTTAGATTTTAATATTTTGTATCTGTGTGTGAAGGCAGAGTTAATATAATATCGAAGTTCAACTTTATTCTGTCACATCTGTACATTTGTAATTTTTTGTCTTTTTTGGCAACTCTCTATTTTCTTGCAATATCTTGCATTCTGCCATCATCATCATCACATTCTCTCCTACTTTTCTGATATTGGTGGTTGGCACAGTGAGAATGTTGCCAGATCCAATCCTGGCCTGGGACCTTTCTGGGTGGCGTTTGAATGTTCTCTCCGTGTATGCGTGGGTTTTCTCCGGGTACTCCCAGTTTCTTCCCACAGACCAAAAACATGCATGTTAGACTACAAGTGATAGAAATGAGTTTCCTCAGCAGGGTAGCTGGACTCTCCCTTAGAGATAGGGTGAAAAGTTCATTTATGCCCAGAGTCTCCCTAGGGAGGTGCTTCAGGCATGTCTTACTGGTAGGAGACCCCGCAGAAGACCCAGGACACGCTGGAGAGACTATGACTCCGTTAGCCTGGGAACAGGTTGGAGTCCTCCCAGAAGAGCTGGAAGAGGTGGATGTGGAGAGAGATGTCTGGGCCTTCCTGCTCAAACTGCTGCCCCCTCGACCCGACTTCAGAACAAGTGGAAGATAATGGATGAATGGATGGATAGATGAAGGCAAAAATTGAATCGTCTAAAACATACACAAGTGCCTGTTACAACCCTTGGACTGAGTCTAGGAGGCACAGGGTGTAACTCATATTTTAAACTAAACTAAGCTCAAAAACAGCCCAATTTGGCATTAAAGTACAATAATTTAAAGACTCACTACTATTCCGTTGCTTTCAACACCAGATGATCTGATCGTTAAATTTATCATCTGCAACGTTTTTGTCTATTTTTTGTACTTTATTTTGTAGGTTGCCTATGTGTTGCCTGTTTGTTTGTGCAGCACTTTGGTTGGCCTTGTCGCTGTTTTAAGTGCTCTATAAAGAAAATGGTATGGTATAATTTATTCTTCTAATAGCTTGGGGCATTACAAACAGAAGTAATGAACTTCAGGGTCTCCAAGGCCAAAACAACAAACAAGAGAACACCCCTTCTGGCTAGAAAATAAAATCCCCTTGTCTAACAAATCAAAAAGTTCAGTTCCTAATCTCCCTGACCACAAAACAGGAGAAAAGTTAGTTAAAAGAAAATGGTGGAGAACTTGTGTCAAACTTCCCCTCTAAGCAACAGTTCTTGAATAGAAAAGTTCACCAAAGATCAGAAAGATCTCAGAGTTGTTCAAACATTTTGTACACAGAGTTAAGTTTGGAGTCAACCACAGCACAACAATGCAGGGGCGAGAGGAAATGCCCTGGGAACAGGGTGCGGTGCTGGATCACTGAAGCTTTTATGCAGTTCACTGATGACGAGGAAGTGATTCCAGGTGTGCATCATGGTGGACCAGCAGGCCTGCAAACAAACAAGAGGAGAAATATTGTCCTCTAGTAAGAGAACCCTTAGAAATCAGTGGACATGCACACCCATCAACTTTCATTCCAGACTTTTAAACTCAAGTTGTCTCATATTCAAAATTGGTCAAAGCCTAAAAATAGCGTAAGACTAGATCTCACACTCAGAGTATGTGTTGAGGATGACTTCCAGCTACTACCACATCAAAGTTTAGATCATTCTCTGTAAAACTGACAGAGTAAGGGCCATTTTTGTGTTTGCTCAGTTGGATTTGTGGCCGCCATCTTGAACTAGGTTGACTTTAAATGTAAATCGATTGTACTTTTTTAAAAAGTTTTATTAAAATCTGTCTTCTGTCTCATGAGATTTATTTTGCTAACAACTTGATTGCCCACCTTTGCTCTTTAACAATGGGTGAAAATTAGTTTTTATCACTGTCATACTCCAACCACAACAGATCAGGAGCAAATTCTGCATGATGAGCTGTTTAAAATAATAATAATGATGATAATACAGTAATGATAATAAAAACATTCTAAATTTGGAAGCGGTTATGTCTCATATTTAAAACTAAAATGGATTAGCAGAAATGCTTTTTCATTTCAAAGTCAAGCAGCATTTTTTGACTCATAAATAAAATTTAAAACGAATATAATCCAAACTGCATTTTCATTTTCTTCTTCGAGACTGCTCAATTTGTAAATTAATCAAAATGATAAATAAAATAACGTTTAACATTTAATTTTCAAAACATGTCCCAGTAAAAAGTGACCAAAATTCATTTTGAAATGTCAATTTTTCAAATTAAAATGAAATAGCAGAAATGCTTTTTCATTTCAAAGTCAAGCTGCCTTTTTTGTCTCATAAATAAAATTTAAATTAAATCATTTTCATTTTATAAATCAAGACTGCTCATTGTGTAAATTAATTAAAAAGATAAATAAAATAACATTTAACTTTAATTTTCAAAACATGACCCAGTAAAGTATGGAAGCGGTTATGTCTCATATTTAAAACTAAAATGGATTAGCAGAAATGCTTTTTCATTTCAAAGTCAAGCAGCATTTCTAAAAGATTGAATGAATCTGTATATTTTCTGCAGCTCCAGTCCTGACCCAGTCCTATAATAGCCCCTTTGTTTTTGTCTTCTTGTGCACTGGTTTGTTGTCATGACTTGAAACATGTGAAACTATCTGTGCAGTTATCCCTGCATGTGGGAAACAACATATTACACGGCATGCAGTGTGTCCTGACAGAACGGAGCTTTAAGTCTGGAGTGTTTCCTCATGGACACATCAAAACATTCAAAGAACGACAGCTGATGTCTGGTTCACAGAGATCGCTGATACACAGGATGACTTCCCTCTGTGTCCATATAAATTGGTCATTTTTATTTACTATATTCTGCCTATGAAAAGTAGAAAACACTCTACATGCTGCAGCTTTCTGGGTGTGGGACTGTGCTGTGAAGCTGCAAATTGGCCCACAACCTAAAACGCGTGGGTGAATAATAAATTGAAGGAAGGTGAGCTTGTCTGATAAATCACGTCTTCTTTTACATCATGGCCGTGGGGCTGAGTGTCATTTATCTGAGGACGAGGTGGCAAGTCTGCAGAGACGGTGTGATGCTCTGAGCAACGTCCTGCTCAGGAAACCGGACACACACTGCCTACCTATATGGAAACCTCTCAATTGTATTTCTGTGTGACACAGACTTCTTTCAAGGGAGTGCAGGGCTCACTGCAAAATGATCTGGAAGTGATGGCTCAGAGCTTATGAAGTGGGGTTCTGGAGAGAGGTTATGACTAATTTATATCTTACCTGTTGTGGATTGCTCTTTGATTGAACTCAGTTTAGAGAAATGGAGTTTAATTGACTGGGATGATGAGCTATGGTTAGTCTGAGCAAACCCAATTGTACTTGTGATTAATGAGTGTATTCATTTTCTGCTTTTAAACTCAAATAAGACGGAGGTTGTGGTGTTTGGACTGAGCATCTTAGAAATAAACTTTACAGCCTTTCACTTTCTCTGGCATTAAAATTCGCCTCCAGTTCTAAAGTAAAAAACGTAGATGTTGTTTT